>APFE030566986.1:0-10566 GCA_000404065.3 Pinus taeda | reverse complement strand
CACCTCTTCCCCCTCCTCACCCTCACCCTTCTCCGTATCTTTCTCCATGTGCCCCCCTTCCTGATCCTCCTCATTCACCCCCCCCATTTTCACAAGAAATTTTTGGACATAGATATTTTCTTGTCTTAGTACTCAATTAACTCATAGTTCATGTTATCACCCTCAATCTGATGGGAAAATTAAGATAGTAAACAAGTGTTTGGAAGTACATCTTCATTGTTTTGTATCTGATAAACAAGCAAAATGGGTCAAGTGATTACCTCTAGTAGAATGGTGGTATAACACTTCCTACCATACCACAAAAAAATGACCCAATTTATGGCACTTTATGGATATCATCCACCATCCATCATGTCATCTTTAATAGAGAATTCTAAGGTTCAAGTAGTGGAAGATCACATCAAACATCAACAAAAAGTTATCCAACTCTTAAAATATAACCTGACTCTGGTGTAGAATCGAATGAAATAAGAGGAAAATTGGTACTGTAATGAAAGAAGATTTAATGTAGGTGATTGGGTATTTTTATGGCTACAACCATACAAACAAATGTCCCTCAAGCAAGCTGATAATGATAATAAATTATCACCCAAGTACTACGGTCGTTACAAGGTGTTGCAAAAGTTTGGCACTACGGCATACAAATTGGAGTTGTGTGCATCTTCCCGAGTACACCAATTTTCCATGTTTCATGCATAAAGAATCTTGTAGGTGATAAGCTCCCAATTCAAACAATATTGTCAGAACTTGACGATGAAGGAAAAATCATATTGGAGCCTAAAGTATTCATGGAATCAATAACCTAGCAGTTATAAAATTGATCAATTTCAGTGTATCTCATTAAGTGGGAGAACTTATCAACTGAATATTCCACATGGGAGAATGAGAATTTTATACAGAAGCATCCAAAACTACTCAATAGTTGAGGACAACACCTTTTTGAAGGAGAGGGGCATGCTAGGTTCCTATAATACTAGTGTGGCCCCCATATTATTGTTGTTCCCCATGCAACCCCCATATTTTTATTGGTGTGCCCCATGTAGCCCCCATATTGTTATTATTGTGCCCCATAGAATCCCACTATTATTGTTGTTGAGTCATTACATTGTTATTGTTATATAGGCCCTGATTATATTGTAACCCTTTATATGCCTATATGTACCAAGGAGGTCTTGTCATTTATATAATCCAATAATTGTTCATTTATGTGATGTAAAGGAGGTTGCCCCCTCGAAAATGCTAATTTTCAAGTCATTGATCTATCTTTTGTTTTGTTTTGTGATATGGTTCCATAACACAATGTGCATCCTAGACTGGAGGAATCTCATGCTCCAAAATTGAGACACAAAGCAAGTCAAAGTGAAGTGGAAGCACTTTGGGCCAATGAAGACAACCTAGGAAATGGTTGAGACCATGAAAGTTAACTATCCGTTTTTATTTGTTGAGTGAAGCAAATATGTAAATGATTGTAAATATTGTACAGATTTGTGTATATAAATCTCCATGAAAAAATATCTGTTTACATTTTAATTCGAGGGTTGAATATGAGAAAAAGAACATTGAGGGTGATGTTCCCTAGAGGGGGAGGGCTTTGTGATAGCCTCACCCATGGTTCTCTCACAAAAATGCAATGTAAATATTTTACAAAAGAAATAAAAATTGAAAAGGGATTGAGTCTAAAGGACACAGATTCCGTAGCTGGGAGAGAGATTGATTGCTTAGGATGTCAATGGGTTCTTGTGAAAAAATTCAAGCTATTCTCAAGAAACCATTAAAATTCGTTAGTGCATGTTCCTAATGAAGTGACTCCTGAAGTGAATGGGCTGCAAAGGAAGGTACAAATCCCATGTTGCTTGAAAAAAAGTAACAAGAAAAGAGGACAAGAGATAAAGTAGAGACTATACATTACAAGAAACAAGGACGAAGCAGTAAATGTGAGCTAGGAAAAGAAGGCAAATCAAGTAAAGAAGAAAAAAAGAGGAAGGAAAAAGGACATCTAAATTTTCTGTTGAAGGCATCCAAATTCATGATGGGGGAAAAAGACACCCATTCGAGTATCAAAAAAGGAAGAGGGAGAAAACTTTGGTTCAAACAGAAAGCAAGGCAGAACAGAGGAGAAGAGAAGAGAAGGGGATTGGTCCTTAAGTTCCCTAGAGTTTGTGGGTTAAGTTGCTAGTCTTTGGAGAACTGTAATAGCATGGGGTCCCTAGAGGTTGTGGGTTGAAATAGTATCCCTGGAGCTTTGTAACAGCTTGAGTCCATAGAGGTTGTGGGTTGAGACAAAGTCTCTAGAGCCCTATAACAGCTTGGGTCCTTGGAGGTTGTGGTTTGGCATGAAATCTCTAGAGCCCTGTAACAACTTGGGTCTCCTAAAGGTTGTGGATTGAAATAGCAGACTCTAGAGCCCTATACAACACGAGAAGAGGCCAATCCTGGAGCAGCATGAAAAGAATATTGGATTCGATATACCTTTGGTCATTACATTATTGACATAGTGGATTTTTGACTCCTTGGAGGGGAGTGAAGTATTTTGGGTGCACTATGGGTGAGGTAGAGAGCCTCTAGACTCCCCATGTTGAAGAGGATGGTCATGGTCATCTTGTGGGATTAAGGGAGAGGTCCTATGAGATTCCATGTTTCAGTTTCCAATTGGTCTTCAATTCCCTTGAACAAGCAACCCCTTCGAACTCTCGAATCTGGCTCGAGGGTGATAGTTGCAAGTAAATGTGGTTGCATCCTTCTATGGTTGTGTGGAGAGTCCTTGTCCTAGACTCAGTCACCCTACAAACTTAAATATAAGTATCCATTAGTACATGTTTACATGTTAATGAATTATGTTTCATTTATGGCTAAAGAAATTTTGGACTTGGGACAGTAACATTGTTGTAATGTGATGAACATGTGGATAACTTTTTATGCAAATATGGCACTCATAGTTATGGTGAATGAAAAAATACATATCTGTATATGGCATCTCTGAAATGAATCTTGTTGGTAAATAGGTTGAGGAAGTATGTGCTCCTAGATTGGAATGGAGCGTTGTATTAGATACTTGTCGGTGTTTTTCTTAACATTTAACATGCAACAGGATGAGTATTGTTTTGCGTGATAGCTAACTTGAGTTGTAACTCTGACTTGAGAAATCATCTATATTAAATGCTTATCTATGATTTTTAATAGAACACACATAGATAACACAAATATATCATGAAAGGTTGCAGATAGTGGAAGTATCCATGAGGATCTCAAATAAAAACTTGGAACTATTGGGCATAGAGACCCCTTTATTGATATGAAATGATTACATAAGAGATTGTCTATTTGGCATGGTATGTGATTGCATACTTATATGTATCCGCATAGCTACAGGGCTATGTTTCTACACAGGAGGTGTTAAAACGTTAGAAGAGCTAACCCTATCTTTAATCACAAGGAAAGTGGAACTCCTTGCATTAACGCTTAGTCAGCCTCGCATTATTAGCATCTTGGATATCTTCCGCTAACTTTCTAGCATCACTGGTTAGGCATCAAACAATTTTGTGTAGCATCATAGAGTTGCTTGCAGTCTTGCATCGAAGTTGGGAGCCCTCGGCATGTGGCAAGGGAGGTGAATCCCTTCAGAATTTCACTGCCGGCCTATAGCAAAGTGTGGTTGCAGGAGCGCCTATGTTGGTTCGCCATGCAATTTTCTGCTCCGACTTTGGGAATTTTGGATTTCCAAGGACTCACTGGAAATACCTTTTGCCTAATCTCAGGAGGGGTAGCACCACGGGGTTTGTTAGCAAGCCACTTTCACCATTGTCGTCACAGAGCAACAATGCCATTTACAATGTTTACTAAACCTTGATGGCATGGCTTTAATCAGAATAACCAATCAAAAGTGATCGGTGAGGAGTTGAAGTGAGCCCCTGTGATTCCAGTTGAAATCCAAATCAGGCTCATAGCAAAAAGGTGTACATGGTTTCCCCGATCGATTCATGGCAAAGCTCAAGTGTAAGATCGACACAACACAGGAAGGACCGACCCTTAACCTTATAAAGGAAGAAATATGGCAAACCCTATCTTCTATTTGGAAAAACCCTAGTCGTAGAGACTTCCCATTGGTGTGATATGATTCACCTTCACACATTTGGTGGAAGATATGTCGATGTGGCCCATAGGTAGAAACCTGGAAGGTTCACTCTAGAAAATTGTGTTAAGTAGCAGAAGGGTAAAGCGTCGAGACAACGTGGCAAGGTGACATGTGCCTGTCAGCTATTTCATTGGTTGTAAGGGTTGCCCACGATACATATAGCCCAAAAGCATTGTCATGGAAGGAAGTAAAGAAGTGCATGAGGAAGCGTCGAACAAGGCCTTGCGGGATGACATAAGGTGGGAGTGTGGAAGGTTCATCACTTGTATAGCAATGTTATTGGTCAAGGGTGTAGAAATTTCTCTATGGATCAGCCAGCTCTGATACCATGTAGAAATTCTCACTGTAGATCAACAGATTATGCAATATACTAAAGCAAAATACAAGATCTACTTCTACAACAAACTTTGCGGAAGCTTAATCGAATATGAGCAAGATCAAATAGAACACATATAACTGAGAATGAGAAACCAATCACACATGAACATAGAAGAATACTTTGCGGAAAGCCTCAGCTAAAAACCTCAATCTTTGTATCATCATACAAGTGGAAATATGTTCAGATTTAAGAAAGAATCAGCTCTCAAGATATCCTACTCTCTCTGCAATCCAACTGATGCTCATAGACAGTCAAAGGCTTCTCATAAACCTTCTCCTCTACCCTCCATGCCTCTTATTTCCTTGCGCAGTTTTCCTTGGGGTCCAGTGCTGCCACCTGTGTGAATTGGCCTCTTCACACACTCACTAACCTTTGATCTAACTATGCAATCCTGAAGGAGATCATTCCTTCTGCATGGGTGAGTTTCCTATATAGGAAAAATCCTCCAACTAATAGTACATTATCCCTTCCTCTGTTCTCAACTGGGTCTCTGATTGAACCGGCATGCAGGAGTTATGTATGAGATAATATTCAGTTATATGGAGAGCAGGAGTTACATGCATGCAAGCATTAACTAACTGAACTCACAATTAATTCTACAAACTGTTAGAACTAATCTAACTGGACTTAACTCAATTAACTGAGCTAACTAATTACAACTCATCCTTATCTCTTTAACTAAGGGATAAATTCCTCAATCAATGGAGAAACTATTGCATGTCTTCACATAGACTTCATGTTTGATTTTCTACAACTAATTAACTCAAGATGAATTAGTTAATTATTTTACAAACAGCTATCAACATCAAATTCGAATTTTACTTCTCTATTTTAGTTCAGGGACTAACTAAAATGGGAAGGTATCTCGAAGTGCTATTTATAACAATGCTATTTTTAGCACTTCCATTTTTCATTCCTTGTTGCTATGTCCAACACTAGTACCCAAACTGCTATTTATAGCAGTGTTATTTTTAGCACTTCTGTTTTTAGCATTTCTTGTTGTTATTTTCAACACTCCCTCTCAACAAGAAAGGCATTCAACTCGAACCCGATCCTGAACCTTTGGAATGTACTGCATGCAACACTTGTCCCAAATGTTATTGCTCCAGCAACTCTAGAAACAAAAAAAAAAACCAACTGACCTCCCTATTGGGCTAGAAACATCCATTGATGTTGAAGCTCCATCTTTCGCTGACAAGTGCTCCCTCTGTGACCTCTGAGTTACTGCAACACTCCATGCATCTCGCATCGTTGCACACCTCTTTGTGCCATCCTACAATGGTGCAACACTCTTGTGCCTCTCGCATTGTTGCAGCCTGCTAGCTCTTCATTGTCTTGGGATTCCTGCACTGTAGCTCTCTTTGCCGCTCCATCTGCATTTGTCTCTACCCACTCAGCCAGTCCTGCTACTCCTCATCGGGGCTCTCGTAGCAAGGTCTAATCAAAGAGGTTGGGTACCTCAATGATCCTGCCCCTATTCCAGCCTTCTTGGGACTATCACTCTACATCGCCCCAACTCCTAGCTGGAGGTATGAATGCATGTGATCCCTCTGCCCACTTGGCTCGAAATTTCCCCCTACTGGAGGTCTCTGCATGAGTAGATGTCTCTAATCAATCTCCTCTCGGCTTCTCTAGTTGTGGCTGCTCCACAACCTCCTGAAACTTCTTCACCAATTGTGGCTCCTCCACAATTATCTGAGACTTCTTCTAGCGCTGCATGTTGAGAGGTAATGTACTCTCCCTCTCAACCACCAAGTATCCATCAGTTTCCTTGCTCCTCAAGGCTTTGCATGCATCTTGAACCTCAAAGAATACATATTCTTGACTCGTGAACAGATCTGCTTCACCTATCTAGTGGTTATGTGTTGAAGGAAAACCTTTCCCTTACTGAAGACTACATCATAGCCTTTGTCTTCCAGCATTGCGATCAACACCAAATTTTTCCTCAGTACTGGTACATACTTGACATCGGTCAAGGTAATGCAAGCTCCATGCTCCCTCTGAAAAACAACCGTGCCTACACATGAGACACTATACTTTTCATCATTACCCATCGTTATGAGTATCTGGAGATCTTTCTCCTCCAAGGTACTGAACAAACTCTTGTCTTCGGTCATGTGGAAAGAAGCTCCACTGTCAAGAAACCAAACACATCCCACCATGGATAAAACCATGCATGCGAAAAGGGTGAAATCCAACTCGAACTGTGAGGCCATTGCCTCACCTTCTGATCCTTCCAAGGATCCCTTCTTGGATTTCTTCTATGGACAATTTGTAGCAAAATGGCCCACCTCATGACAATGAAAGCATCGCACTTTCGATTTGTCAAACTTCTTCCCACCATAGGAAGAACTCAATTTGGGATGAGAATCCTTCTCCTTCACTTTCTTTGCCTAACTCACTAAGGCACAATTTTCTTCATATTCCTTGAATGAAGAACCATCTCTGGTGCTTCTCCTTATCTCCTCCTGCATCAGATCCGACCAAATTCATTCCCAATCTGGCAGTTTCTCTCTCCCATTTACCGAGTCTTGGTAGTTATGCCAGCTCTTAGGAAGACCAAGGAGCACAAGACTCACCATGTCATCATCGGATGTCGTGATCCCTACACTTCTAAGCTCATCCCTGGAGGTGGTGAGCTTGTTCAGATATGTAGAGATCATGTCGTCCTTTTTAAACTTGATTTTCTGAAACTTGTCTTTCAGCGCCAGCTTCCTCTGATCGTTGTTGTTCTGATATAGATCTTTCAATGTTTTCCACATTGAAAACAGTGTATCCTTCCCATGGAGGCTCGAGACAATGTGGTCTAAAACTCCCTCAGGGAGGATTCCCCTCGCCCTAGCCACACATTTCTTCCATTCCACCAATTCTGTAGCATTAGCCGTTGTTGGCTTGGGGACTTCTTGATCAATGAAGTCCTTTAGACCATTGTCCTCTAATACTGCTTCCATGTGTTCCTTCCAGGCTATATAATTCGAGCCATCGAGGGCATACTCGAGTCTTAAACTGTTGAACGCCATTGGGGAAATTTGAGATGTGATAAGAATTTGAATTATATAATCAGGAACTTGAAACTTCAACTTCTCCCTTCGTTGTATACTGTTCTTCGCTTTTATCACCTTTGCTCCAATACCATGTAGAAATTTCTCTATGGATCAGCTACCTCTTATACCATGTAGAAATTCTCACTGTAGATCAATAGATTATGTAATATACTAAAGAAAAATACAAGATCTACTTCTACAGCAAACTTTGTGGAAGCTTAATCGAATATGAGCAAGATCAAAATAGAACACATATAACTGAGAATGAGAAAGCAATCACACATGAACACAGAAGAATACTCCGGGAAAGCCTCAGCTAAAAACCCTGATCTATGTATTATCATACAAGTGGAAATATGTTCAGATTACAAAAAGAATCAGATCTCAAGCTATCCTGCTCTCTCTACAATCCAATTGTTGCTCATAGACAGTCAAAGGCTTCTCACAAACCTTCTCCTCTACCCTCCAAGCCTCCTATTTCCTTGCGCAGTTTTCCTTGGGGTCCAGTGTTGCCACCTGTGTGAATTGGCCTCTTCACACACTCACTAACCTCTGATCTAACTGCACAATCCTGAAGGAAATCATTCCTTCTGCATGGATGAGTTTCCTATATAGGAAAAATCCTCCAACTGATTGTACATTTTCCCTTCCTCTGATCTCAATTGGGTCTCTGACTGAACTAACATGCTCATTCTCCTCCTCCTGTATTTTGTCTCTGTCTTTATCTCTGATCCCATCCCCAAAGTGATTTTCTCTAGCAAATGTGGCCCTTGATGACTTACTTTTTACTTCATTCACTCTTACAGTCCTCCCACCAATTGCCTTTCCATCCATGTCATTGATTGCATTAACTGCAGCTCTGGGATTAGTAAAAGTGACAAAGCCATAGCATTTACCCCCAACTCTCGGTCATTCACAATCATCAGGCTCTCTGCATAGAATTTATCCCAATCCAGACAATAATGGTCATAAACAGTAAAGCTTGGCAATTAGGACTGCTGCCCAAGTTTTCCTGAAACATTGGCATCTTGATAATTTCTTATAATGCAGTGTATGATGCCTCTGATATTAGGTCTGGCACCAGGGACCACCAGTGGACCCGACCAATATCTAGAATATGAATATCTGGATAGAGCCTTTACTGCAATAATAGTGCCATAAATCTCAAAGGTCCTTATGAATGGAATCTTCAGTAGAATCATATGGAAGGCCACGAACATATACTGAATCTTCATCATCAACCATCATCTTTCTAATACTTTGGATGCTTGATAACCGGTTTTTCATTTTAAACTTGAAACATCGAAGAACTTAAAGAAGATCAAACACTGGACATCCTTGAATTCTCAACATCAAAGGTGCAAGAATGCCTTCTTATGAAATAGGAAGTAAAGGAATTTGAACGTGTGATATTTCTCTTGAAAAAGGAAGTGATAAAGTTCCCAAAATGTTAATAGGACATTTGTATTTGTTGGTCCTGCTGAAATTGGTCACAACATCTACAACAAGCCAGCAATATGGTGATAGACCCCTTTCTCAAGGTCATCCTCCAATTGATATCAAGGTTCTGCAACCCAAGCTTTCATGCGGACAATCACAGTATCTCGTCTGGAGCTCCAAATTCAACAAGAATTCTTGGTTTTCCTTCCACATAGTTGTTCTCTGCCTTTCCTGTAGAAGACCCACCCGTTTCCTGTAGAACGTGATTGCATAGGTGGGTTAAAAAAAATATATGGCCGAGAAAGCTTGGTGGAGGATGACAATTTAATAGGTTGTGCAGACTTCAGTTGATGATGTGGCAAGTGCAGATGAACAGCTGCCTTTGAATTTCAGCTGAGCGCTCAGATTACATGCGTGATTTTTGGGGTGAGATGGCACATACGTGTGCTAGCCCATGCAATTGTTGTGCCATCATGAACTACAGTTGTCGACTGTGTGTTCTCTGCCTGTGATCTCATCCACCCGTTGCACTGGAGTTTAAACAACCAACACTGTCCGTTTTTTTTTCTTCACGTGCATGACTAAGCGCACGTGTCTCATTCACCCACCAAGTGCTGTTGAACTAGATGTGGGTGGCTAGTTAGCTGGCCACCGATTTTTTTTTTAATCCTAACCATCTCATTCATTCATGCAATGTTCATATTAGAATCATGCAAACAGAGGAATCGGTTTTGTCACGTACCTGAAAGTTGAATGGCTGTCGTGAATTGCTGTGGGCTGACCTTGCTGCATGCATTGATTTTATGATTGCATGATGGCTTGGCTGCTAATCTTTGACTGTTTTTTTTCATGTGCAGGTGTCCTCTGGACGGATCTACGCTGCACGCGTTCATTTCCACGTTCAACTCTGCACATTCAAGTTGTTGTTGTTGCATCTTCCCCGAACCAGAACTTGTTTTTGAAATTTCTCCCAAACGGTAGATCGGTTTGATCTGAAACTTCGTGAGCATGTTACTACCATCATTATGCATCTCCCATATCAAATTCGTGATCAATGGATGCACGGATTTCGAGAAAAATGGAAAATGGCTGAAGATTTCAAAGGTCGATTTCTCGGAAACCATGCATCGGAATCGGCTGAAACTGCTTGGGTAGGCTACTATCACCCACGTGCATCTCCCCATGAAACAGGTTTTGAAACAGATGCACAGTTATGGAGAAAATGCAAAAATGGCTGATGGTGATGGAGGCGGATTTCTTGGAAACCGTGCATCGGAATTGCATGAAACTGCTCAGGCATGTTATCATCAACCTTGTACAATTCCCCATAAAGCGGTTTGTCAAATAGATGCATGGTTTTCAATTTATGGCAAAAACAAGTTTGGTCCTATGGATTTTTGCCTAAAGGCTTTTTGCATATGCTTGCATGGGATGACATAATGAATTTTGGTTGTGATGCAGGTGTGGAGATGATGGAGGATGAGTTGGAAGACTGCAGGAGGACTCTTGAACCTTTGAGGAAGCTACCATGCTTGCCAAACTACTTTTTGAAATGCATGCCTAGTTTCCCA
>APFE030566976.1:0-23928 GCA_000404065.3 Pinus taeda | reverse complement strand
ATGAATAGACCTTATCCTTCCTTTTGCGCTAAGGTTCCTCCTTCCTTCAGATCCAGATCTGCATCACCCCCCAATATACCAGCTCTAGCACTTTATCGGATCTTCAATAATAATTCAGATGGTGATTTGTCACAAGATCTCCTTCCTCTTTTATAGCCTTAGGCCTTCCCCAATACCATGGTCCACAACCATAACATTTCAATACCATGAACCCAAAACTGGGGATCAACACATCTGACGAGACGCTATGGTCCAAAACATAGGTTCAAGCTCCAAGATCTAACTGCCATGGACCAAAAGAATGATCCCCAACATATACACGCTTTTGTAATGTATAACCCGCGTGTATACGCGCCTTCGTCTAGATGAACCTGCGTATATGTCTTTTTCTACTTTTTGAGTGCCACCTGCGTATATGTCTTTTTCTACTTTCTGAGTGCCACCTGCGTATATGTCTTTTTCTACTTTCTGAGTGCCTGATCTGAGATCTGTTACCAGAGAGGGTTGCCATCAAGGACAACACTTGTGCCATAGCTCCAAACCTGTGCCATAATGCCAACAAGGGAGACGATTCGCACGTGCAGCAACAACCCCTGGTGTAGTACTCCCTCCATCACCATGTCCCCGAGAGGGGGCCTTGAGGCCCCTCCTCCTTCACCTCCTCCACCAGAGATCCTTGCGTTCAGGAAGCTGATCGGTGACAGTAGTAAATGCCCATCAAGGAAAACTCAACACAAGTTTGTAAAGAAACTTGACAACATACCCACAGTCACCTTGCCCATTGAAGATTCTTGCAGATCTGCTTTGAACTTAGTTGAAAGAGGGCTCATCGGTCAATTTACAGGGCTATGGCCTTCCCCCAAGGCTGTCGAGGCATGGGTACAGAGGAATTGGCGACCACTAGTAAAGGAAGGCATCATAAGCTTCCTGGTTTGTAAGGGGTTTTTGTCTTTGTTTTTGATTCAGTAGAAGACATAAATCTCATCTTTAGGAATGGACCATATTTCATGGGACCTCAAGGTTTGTATCTAAACTCATGGTCACCAGATTTCAATTCGACACAAGATGTGCCGTCAGCAGTTCCAGTGTGGGTGCGCCTCCCTCATCTTCCACTGCACTGCTGGAACCTGAAGTCACTAGAAATGATTGGTAACACCCTGGGAAAATACATAGACATAGCAGAGAGAAGGGATCAATATTCATGTGCAAGAATATGCGTCAAAGTCGACTTGGAAATAGGGTTACTTGAAGCCATAAAGTTAACAATAGCAGACTGGTCTTATATCCAAGAGTTAGATTACGAGCATCTACCATTCAAATGCAAAAAGTGCCATGAATATGGGCATTTCATAAGATAATGCAAAAAAAAAGGAGGAGGAAGATCTAGAGAAGTCGAAAGGAGAAAAATGGATTTAGGTGTAGAAAGTAGTCCAGGCCAAGGTGAGTATCAGGAATAAAGGGAAAGAGGTACCGATGGAGTTTGGAACTCCCTTAACAGGAATGGTTCAAATGCAAGGAAGAGGAGAACAACCAAAGACAACGACCTCAATAAACCCATTCGAAACCCTCATCACTTCAATCGAAATTCCAGAAATAGAGATACAGGAGATTGAACAACAAGTTCCGTCACTTGAAGTAGAAAAGAAGAACATAGAAGTAACCCAACTTGACTCCCTAGCAGGAACCTCCTCCTCACCCACATATGCAGAAATGACAAGGAAAAAACCCCTAGAAACCTCTGGGTCATCGGAAGACGAGACATTCGAGAGACCTTCTAAAAGAGTTGGAAGGAAATCTCATAAGGAAGCTAGGGAAGAAGAGGCAGAGAGGCAAAAAATGCAAGGTGGCCAATCCGCCATTGAAATTTCTATTGGGAGAAACACCAGAACAAGGCCCTCTAAGGGGGGATCAACTCACTCTAATCCCGTTAAATAATGAAACTATTCTCTTGGAATTGCATAGGCTTGGGGAACCCTTCGAAAGTTGAAGCAGTCAAAGATCTTCTAAAAATAGAAACTCTGGATATCCTCATGCTCCAAGAGACTAAGGTTGAAGGGGAAACCCTTCTTGATATCAACAAATTAAAATGGGGAAAAAATGCAGGAAAGGTCATTAGTGCAAGAGGTACCTCTGGTGGCCTAGCAACATTGTGGTCATAGGACAAGTATCAACTAGAAAGCTCCTTTGAGACCCAACATTGGATATTCACTGAACTTCGACACCTCTCTAGTAAGCTCTCCATCTCTCTCTTCAACCTTTATTTTCCAATCCACCTTACAGAGAAGAAAGAATGCTGGCAAACCTTGTTTGATTTCTTAGACATTTACTCCCCTTAGAATATAATAGTGGCTAGAGATCTCAACCTCGTCATTGATCCAAAAGAAAAGAGAGGTGGCAATAGTGGCAAGGACCAAATGCTTCCATTAGTAGAGGAGCTGATATTTCATTGGGATCTTCTTGACTTCAAACGGAAGAAAGGTCTTTACACCTGGACAAACAATAGAGCTGGGGTAGAACACATCTCTGCTCGCCTAGATTGCTTCCTAGCATGGAGCTCTTTGTTGCTAGGAAAAAGACTGATCTCCTCGAAAATTCTCCCAAAGATGGCCTCAGATCATAAACCTGTTCTCTTACAACTGGAAGAGGAAGATAATTTGGGCCCTATCCCCTTTAGATTCAACCCGCTTTGGTCAGGGAAAGAAGAGTTCATGGAAACTTTTCTAGAGGCATGGTCCATACCTGTGATAGGATCTCCCAACTTCGTGTGGGAGCAGAAACTAAAAACAACCAAGAGAGCTTTGAAAAAATGGATTAAAGAACCCTCAAATTCTCTTACCAGCAACAGAAAGGACACAATTTAGTTTTTATCAGATTTGCAAATGGATTTGGAAAGTAAGGATATCTCTACTTCAGATTTAGAA
Organism: Pinus taeda; assembly: GCA_000404065.3. Classification (NCBI taxonomy): domain Eukaryota; kingdom Viridiplantae; phylum Streptophyta; class Pinopsida; order Pinales; family Pinaceae; genus Pinus; species Pinus taeda. The sequence goes on along the minus strand of APFE030566976.1, from coordinate 21,007 downwards.
AAATAACAAGCTGCCCAAATCAAATCATTTCATGCTTTCCGCCATGAAGAAGAGACTTGGAGGCTTAAGTCTTGTAGCCTATGGATTAAAGATGGAGATCGAAATATCTTTCTTTTATAGGAAATATAGAGCCCGACTATCTCGAAATCATATCTCTGAAATCACTTGCTCAGATGGGATTGTGCTCAAAGGTCGAGGACAACTAAAAAAGGCAACATAAGATCATTTCCAGAATTTGTATAAAGAGGAAGGGAATGGGAGTGAAGAAGTCACCTCTGAATTTCTCTCCCACATTACGTCTTTGGTAAGCAAGGAGGACAACACTAGTCTTACGAAACCTTTCTCCGAGGAAGAAATTTGTAAAGTAATATGGTCCATGGAACTAGACAAGGCACCAGGACCTGACAACTTTTCAATTCATTTTTATAGGATCTGCTGGGAAATAATAAAAACTGATCTTCTGAGAATGATTAAAGATTTTCATCAAAAAGCTAAAGTGGGAGGCAATACTAACTCTACCTTCCTTGCATTAATACCAAAAGAAGTGAATCTGAGCACTTTTGAAAGGTTTAGGCCAATCTCGCTCTGCAATGCATCATACAAAATCTTGACAAAATTGCTGGCAAACAGAATCAAGCGGCTTTGTCAAAGGCAGACATATATTGGACAATGTTATATAGGTGCAGGAAGTCATACATTCCAGTTATCTTCGGCAAGAGCAAGGTATGCTCATAAAGTTAGCATGGCAAACGCATTCGACTGAGTAAATCTTTCTTTCTTGTACAAAGTCCTCCTTTCCTTTGGTTTCAGCTCTAACTTTGTCAATTTGATTAAAGTTTGTAGTGAAAAGCCATGGATAGCTCCTTTAGTTAATGGAAGGCCAACAAACTATTTCCAAGCCTCGAGGGGAATAAGGCAAGGTTGCCCCCTCTCCACTTTCTTGTTCATTCTGATGGCAGACTCGCTAAGTAGAAAACTGACAATTGAAAAGAAAGCAGGGACAACTCCAAGAGTTGGGTTAACGAAAGGGCTAGAGCCTCTCAATCACGCACTATTTGCAGATGATACTCTTCTTTTGGGCGGAGCCTCCATCAAGATAGCCAAAGTTTACAGTGGAATTCTTCAAAAATTTTGCATCATATCAGGAGCTCTTATAAATAAAAGGAAAAGTGCAATATACGGGTGGAATGTGGATCAACAAGCAATTCAAAGAATAACCCTCTCCTTAGGCTTTTTGGGATTCGGTTCTTGAGATAAAATCAAATATCTCGGGTTACTAATAATCCTGGGCCCTAACAAATTATCGCTGTGGAAAGAGGTATTAAGAAAAATTAAGTCCAAGATTACAGCTTGGGGAGGTCAATGATGCTGGCAAACTCATCCTTATAAAATCTGTATTGTCCTCCCTGCCTATTTATCAGGCTTCCTTTCTTCTGTCTCCAAAGAAGATCACGGAACATATCTCCAGACTTATCAGGTATTTTTTGTGGAGAGGAAGAAGAGGAAACCAAAGAAAATTCCATCTAGTGAATTGGGATACAGTGAAATGCCCCATCTCTAAAGGAGGCCTGCAAATAAGAGACCCAGGCCTTGCAATCTGGCTCTTGGAGGTAAAATACTTTGGACCCTCTTCTCAAACAGAAAACACCCTGTCAGTCAGATCATAAAGAAAAATTATCTAAAAGGCTCATCGCTAAGGAACATATAGATAGATAACAACATCAAAGGGACATCGATATGGAATCTCTGTCGCCATGGGATAGATTTCTTCCAAAAGAACTTGCATCACATTCCTGGCAATGGAAAAAACATGATGCTTTGGCAAGACATCATAATGGGACAGTCGCCTTTGAGCAAAATTGAAGCAATCAAAGAAATCAGGAATTGGCTTATTCAATAAGGAGTCGTCAGCCTGGCAGATATCTCAACATGGGATGACTTCGAAAAATGGCGAACATGGGAAATCCCTCGAGTTCCAGATTAAATGCGTAGTCAAAAGACCCTCCTAGAAGAAGTGTAATGGGACTGGCACCGGTTCACATGCGTTTGACGGACAAATGGGGATGGGGAAAGACTGGAATCTACAACGTAAGGCATGGATTTGCCTCTCTTCAACCACAACAAGCTTCGAGCCATAATGCATCTGTGTGGAAACAAGTTTGGGACCCTCTCGATCTCCCCAAAATAAATTTCTTCACCTGGGTATTAATGCATGGGAAAGTGCTAACTGGCGACAATTTGACTAAAAGAGGTATTCACAGGCCACATCAGTGTTCTCTCTGTTGCAAAGCCCAAGAAACCATGGAGCACGTGTTTGTGGATTTATCTTTTGCTCAAGAAGTCTGGGACTGCATCCTTCAAGGCCTCAATGTCTCTGCCCCATTGCAAGTCAAAGTAGCTAACCTTTTTAGCACTTAGAGAACATGTTATCCCCACATGACCGAAAGAAAGACAACATGGAACAAAATTTGGAAAGAAGTACCTAAATACGTTTGCTAGAAAATATGGCTCGCCAAAAATGACCAGACCTTCAACAGCATTCCAAACTCCCTTTTGAAGGTGGCAACAAAAGCAAAAGAATTACTCCTCAAGACTGTGGCCAATCATCCCCTTAAAAACAATAAGATGCTTCTCCCGGAAGAAAAAAAATGGATGGAAACTTATATATTTCGAGATAGGATAAACAACACCACTTGCCCCAGTAAATCTCTTGTATGGATACTACGAGAAGAAGACACAGAGTTTCAAGCTTGGTGGAGGAAACAAGGTCAAACAACAATATTTTTTTATGATGCCTCCAAAGGCAATCCAGGGACAACAGGAGCAGGCAGAGCGATCTACTACCCAAAGGGTATTCGTGAAGATAGCTTCATCTAGAGAATTGGACAGAGAACCAACAACCAGGTAGAAATCCTTGGGTTGCTAAAAGCATGTTAGATAGCACGTGAAAAAGGCATTAAGGAAATACAAGTCTTCTGGGACTTAGAAATTTTGATAAAGATATAAAATTCGGAGGACCACTTCAACAATCCGACGCTCAACAAGACACTTCAAAGGATAAGATACGTGCTCTAAGACTTCTCTTCCTATCTCCTTTTCCATATTCTACGTGGCTCAAATAAGGAAGCAGACGTAAAAGCAAACTTGGCATGCCTGCTGCCACAAGGAGCCTTAAGCAAGAATGATGAAGAACCTACATGGAACCTGATCCCGTAATCTAGAGTAAATCTACACCTATGTAAGGAAAAGGAGAGCTGCAATTAAAAGGAATTCTGAATATTGTAATGATGGTTGTTTTGGTTTCGGCCCAACCAGTTTTAAATAATTAATATAACCGTTATAGTTTAAAAAAAAACCTAAAAAATCTCTAAGACACTTCGATTGTGCAGGGTTACCCACCAAACTTGTGTTTTCAATAAATTCCTGCCAGATTTTAGAGAAATTAGAGCATAAAAACCGACCAATTTTTTTTTCAAAAAATATCACTAAAAACAAATACACTATAATAATAAAACTATACATTTAATAATCTTCACATTTTTTATTTTATGTTTTCAACTTCACACCATCGTTTGAAAAGGGATTCGCATCATGGACTAGTAATTGGAAAATTCAAAGTTTACAAAATTAACAACTTCATTCTCCACGAGAGACAACAAGTACAACGCAGAAATTCTTTGGATTAAAAAGTCCCAATATCCTTAGCTTAAAATCCTTCCAAACATGAAAGGTTCCGAGCAACATTTTTACATGAATAAGATTAATGTTCTATAAATTTTGTTTATCGGTTTCCCTTCTTCAATCTATGGAAATGTCCAACGTTTTCATTTGATTTTATCTTTTGTTTAATAAATTTTTTTTGTAAAAAAGATTCACTGTCCACCATATACAATATTCTTTTAACTAGCATTTGCACCAAATGTTGCAAAGGAAACCCCGTAAAGCATAAATTGAGAAACAATATGGAGAGGTGTAGCATAAATGAAATTCTAAAGTTGTATAAACTAAATTTGATTTAGGGTGTATAAGACTATATTTTTTATTAATTAAATGAGCCCTAGAAGCAGATTTGAAGAAGTCAAAGGAAGGGGCAAAGTACTGTTGCAGTAACAACATCTCACAAAGGAGAAATGAGTGGAAAGATAGCTAAATTAGCTAAATATAACTCAATGTCAAACTAGAGTCTCATTCAACATATTGGAAGTAGGTGTAGAAGACTTGCAAGCATTATTAGACTAATTATTATTCTAAATGGAGACAAAACACAATGAGTGGAAAGATAGCTAAATTAACTAAGTATAGCTCAATGTGAGACATAGTCTCGTTCTCATTCAACATATTGGAAGTAGGTGCAGAAGACTTGCAAGAATTATTAGATTAATTATTATTCCAAATGGAGACAAAACACAATGAGTGGAAACTAAATTAACTAAGTATAGCTCAATGTCAGGCTAGAGTCTCATTCAACATATTGGAAGTAGGTGTAGAAGACTTGCAAGCATTATTAGATTAATTATTATTCCAAATGGAGACAAAACACAATGAGTGGAAAGATAGCTAAATTGACTAAGTATAGTTGAATGTGACGCTAGAGTCTCATTCAACATATTGGAAGTAGGTGTAGAAGTCTTACAAGCATTATTAGATTAATTATTATTCCAAATGGAGACAAAACACCTTCAACAATAAAAAGATATAATTTAATAAAACTAAGATCAACTCAAGAAATAGAAAATGTCTTGGAATCAAACATAGAGCGTTTAGGTAATTTCATGCTAGGGTAAACCATCTTATAATCAAGGACCACGAAATTCTAAAATGTTAGAAAGGAAACTGCCATTCAATGGAGATACTTTTACCCATGCTACAAGATTGAGTATATAATTCTTAGCACGTCAAAAGAAGGCATAAAATAGATAGCTACATGCATATTTAAACATTGTACATGCTTAACAATATATAGCAATAAATATCAACAACACTAACATAACAAAAGGGACTAAGGCAATCCAATAAAAATTTCAACATGAAAAAAATATTCAAGTAAGGTGTGAGCCTCTTCACTGCTTACTTGGCCAAAAGTTTTTCTTGACCTTTGTTATTAATTATCAAATTTTGATATTTATATTAATATCGTTATTAATATTATTAATGTAATTATAAGTATAATAAACTTAAATTTTATATAATGAAATACACATAGATATATTGTATCAAGACAATTCATATTTTAATACTTTAATTCATAGTTACTGACTAAATAAAATTCAATACTGAAAAAAAATTGGAAGTATACATATTACAACTATTTAAATATATCCTTTAACAAAGGAAACAATTAAGCTAACCATTAAAACGGTTACAAATTATATAATATCATATTCAATAGAAATTGAATTTCTATACAAATTTTATACTACAAAAATATCTATACAAAGTTTATACTACAAAAATATACCAATTTCATATTATCAGATATTTTATATTTAAAATAAAGTTAAATAGTTTTTCAAAATATAAATGGCTAATACATATCACTACAAAATTCATTAAAAATTTATCGTCTAATTTATGCTCTGAAATTTCACCGGTGGAAAGGACTGAAGAAAGTGCCCCCTTCGTTTATGTAGATATTTGAATTCTCCCGCAACTCGACGCTGAAAGGCATTATTTATTTGCCTCTGAGGGAGAAACGCTGCTTCGAAAGGAGTTTATTTGCGTCCGAGGAAGGAAGTCTTTGCAAAAATAATAATTAATAATAACTATTAAATCAATAATTATTATCATCGTTTATTAACAATTACTACAATATCATGTTACATTTGGGAATTTCATTTTATAAAACAATCAAAGTTTCTAAACTTTGGGATTAGAGACACCAAATTGGATTACCATAAATTTTACATCATTAATATACCTTGTTTTAGCTTTGAGTGCTAGTTTAGTTGGTGGAGTTTCCATAGAGCCTCCACTATGGAAAGGTAGCAAGTTCAATTCTCTTTACATTTGTCAAGCGCGGGCTTTGTGGTGATAGAAAGTGATTTCTACCGGGTGGATAGTCCTGGTATTAATATTTCATGGATATAGCAGTGGATATGCCTGGTACTAATATTTAATGGATATAGCACTCACTAATCTTGGTGGACCATGAACCACATAAAAAAACCTTGTTTTAATTACTACTAAGGTAGCTATATAAATTAAATGGTTAAGCATCAATCCATTATAAAAATTAAAAAGCATAAAACTAACTAAATTAAACCATATTATTTTATTATTATTAAAAAATGATATATTAGTTAAATATATATACATTTAAAAACATGTCACAATATTATTACCATGGAAATTCATCCCATTTTATTATGGTGATTCTTAATATGTAAATAGATCTCAACTTTTGATTTGTGAATACTATTAAGAATATTCTAAAAATATTTAAGTGAAGGCTAAATTCTTAAATTCTACTTGATAATTAAATTAAAAATTAAAAACCTATAATTCTCCATAACTAAATGAAATAATAATAAGAAAAATGAGAATATTAATAGATAATAATATAAAATAATAAATAATAAAGTGAAGTACCAAATAAGTAAATAAAAATAAATTATAAAAATAACAAAAATAACTAAAGTTAACTAAAAGTGAAAAAAATCAAATAATCAAAAACCAAATTAAGAAAAACATTGAGAACTTGGCACGATGACATAGGAAACATGCATGAAAATTGTTCTACTTAATGGAGGAAAAGGGGGTTGAACGACATTCATTATTTCAAGAGAGGAATTTTGGAAGAGGATGATTCACTGGATGTAGTAGTTGATTGACGACTTAGGGGTGGCCAATTGTAGAAAGATTCAACACAGTTAATTTACGACTTAGGAGTGGCCAACTGTAGAAAGATTCAATGTAGTTGATTGATGACTTAGGGGTGGCCAATTGTAGAAATATTCAACGCAACTGAACCTACAATTGAGTGAAGAGTCATCCCCAAAACATTGTTATGGTCAACAATATCCGAATAGCACAACAACTGTGAAATCTCTAGTAAAATATATCTTCACTTTATTAGGTAAGTATTCTCTTAGTTAAATATTTTGTGTTGATTATTATTTATTTATTTATTATCCCAAAGGAACATATATCTTCACTTTATTAGTTAAGTCTTCTCTCCTCTTGTTTTCGTAAATTGTATGCTAATTAGTTAAATATTTTGTGTTGATTAGTATTTATTTATTTATTATCTATCTTCACTTTATTAGTTAAGTCTTCTCTTCTCTTGTTTTCGTAAATTGTATGCTAATTAGTTAAATATTTTGTGTTGATTAGTATTTATTTATTTATTATCCCAGAGGAACCAAGAAAATAGGGGTCTACGACCTGTCTTCCTCTCCATAAACCAGGTCACGATCTCTTATTTTTCATAGATTTCACATTACTTCAATCATCAATTGAGCTGCCCCCTTTGGACGTGCTGATTATTAATAACATAGATTAATGTAAATCGTTTGTATGTTTTGAACTCAAGTTATTACATAATGATATCAGAGAAAAATCCACACATGCATTGTGTTCGCGAGTGAAATATTCTCAAATCTAATCACAAGTGAAATCCATCCATTACAACTATGGGGTACCAAAACATCCAACGTAATTATATCCTTCCAAATCTCTAGTGACCTCAATTTTCAATGTTTTCAAATCACTGTTGGCCAAGGTGGCAACTCTCAGATACTTCTCTTCCCTCTCCCTTCAATCTCAGACAATTCTCTTCCCTCTCCCTTCAATCTCATTTTCATAGGAAATTCTCTTCCCTTTCCCTTCAATTTTGTTTTGTAGGAAATTTACTTCCCTCTCCCTTCAATCTCATTTGCAGGAAATTTGAACAACAATCGCAGAAATGCAATAAAAAATAACACGTGCACATTTTTTTCTAGGAGAAAGCAATTGCTAAAAATCCCTTAACCCTACTCGCATTGATATGATGAACATAGATTGTATTACAATTGTTAGCTCGATCTGAGCTCAACTTGCAAGTGAATAACATATATCTTTGCTTAATCAGAAGATATGACCCAAAATTAGTCAAATTATGCCCCATCTTGAGCCCATATTTCCTTGAGAAAATCTTGAGGAATTAGGCTCCTATTACTTAGGAAATTTCCTCCAATTGATTATGCAATTCCCAAGGTCGATCATCTGATTCCATACAACATTTGTGCACTCAAGACTAGTCTACAACAAATGTTACAATACCTTGGAATTTCCACCACATCTAGGGAACTCGAATTTTTTGCATGCACTAGCTATTTTGGGTTGATTGATCAGTTAACTAGATGATCACTGAGTTAGACTATTGTCCCACTTCACAATTGACCTTCCAATTGTTTTATGATTACTGAGTTAGACTATTGTCCCACTGCAGAATTGACCTTCCAATTGTTCTATCAACAATTAGAACTAGTTTAATTGAAAACAACTTGAAATAACTGACTTTGATTGCTACAAATTAGCATTCACACATGCTTAACTAAACTCCAACCCCTCTAAATCGAATTTATCGAGCTACCTGACTGACAAGAACCGTTGCACCTTAGTTAAAGGGCACCAAGTTGTTTGTTGATGTGGAAATTGTAGGTTTTAACCTTTTACAAAAATTACTTGCATAAGAATTCTAAAAAAAGAAAAAGAAAACAATGGCCAGAGAATAAAACACAAAACATATATACACATAGATTTTCCCCTAGATTCCAAAACCAGGACTACCAGATTGATTTTTCATTATTTTCCTTTCAATGTTACAATACATACATATACATGTGGAAACCATTCATAAACCATAATCCATTAACCCCTATAGATTAGAACATGGGGAAAGGGAAGCAGACTTAAATTAAAGCTTTTGGGAGCACATTAATAAATGGTGTGCTAAAGTGAAGTACCATGCCATGAGATTTAAGTTTATTCACTTAAATTTTAAATAAATTATTTTTAAAAATATTTTATATGAGTGTAAATAAAATATTATATTATTAAATAAATTTTGATTAATTTAAAATAATAATGATTAAATATCATGATATTATTTTTATTCATAAAACTTATAATAATATATTAGATGTAGTTTATTTATAATGAAATATCTTTTTATTTTCATTCATTTAAACTATAAAATAATAATATTAGATGTAGTTTAATTTATAAATGAAATATCATTTTTTCACGAGACACTGACAATATAATTTCAAGCAAGGTCATGATTTTTGAATAAGTAAATAGCTTCAATTCTTCCAAAAATCTCTAATGCATTCCAATTCTATAAATTAAACAAACTAAACTCAAGTTTTAAAAATATAAATTGGATTTTGGTTAAAATTAACAAAAAAATAATACCTTAGACAATGCAATGATATTATAATGATTTGATATACTTTTTACATCATGAAAATTAAAAAATATATGTTGGATTTTAGTTAAAATAAAAAAATAAAAAAAAACCTAAAAATGCAATAATTTATAATGATTTGATAGGCTTTTAACATAATGAAAAATTTATTTATAGTATCACTAAAATAAATTATTATTGAAATTTAATTTTATTTAATATATATTATATATATATATTCTTGATATTTTTTTTTTGATTAATCATAAAGTTAATGGTCGATGTTTCTAATTATCTAGTTGTTCATCTTTGTCCTGGGGATGAACCACATTAATGATTTGCAACCATTAAAACATTGATGTGAAAGAAAAATTTGAAAAACAAGATGATGGTTTGCAACTATTAAAACATTGACGTGATTGATGTGAAAAAAATCTGAAAAACAAGATTATAGTTTACAACCATTAAAACATTGATGTGAAAAAAAATCTTAAAATCAAGATGAATCACATAAATAAAAAATATATATATTCCACAAAAGAAATTGTACGACTTTAATCCACTGAAAAATTTGAGATAAAATCCTATATATTTAATAAACTTAACATTTTTTATTTTATTTTTTCAACTTCATGCCATCGTTTGAAAAATTATTCGCAATATGGATTTGTAATTGTAAAATTCAGAGTTTACAGACTGACAACAAGAGAGACAACAAGTACAACGCAGAAATTCTTCCAAACACGAGGTTCCAAGTAGTATTATTACATGAATACCGGTTTCCCGATTAGTGTTCTATAAATTTTGTTTACCGGTTTCCCCTTCTTCAATCTATGGAAATGTCCAGCCTTTTCATTGATTTTATCTTTTGTTTAATAATGATAGAGGGTCCACCATAATATTGTATGTTTTTTTAATTATTCGGAGAATTCTTAATATTTTTAGTTCAAAAGCTAAAATATTTATGTTTTGTTTGTTTATAAAATATATTGATATTTTTTTTAATGAAATTGTAATTTTTTGTTATTTCAATGGGATATTTGAATATATAACGAATTCAAGATTTTAAAATATTCTTTAAAATATTTTATTAAAAAGTTTAATTTACAATTTAAATAAATACTTTTGTGATAAAACATATGACACATATATATAACAACCAAAACATATTTTTTTTTTTTTTCAAAATTAATAATTAATAATAACTTTTAAAATTAATAATTATTATCTTTCTTTATTAACAACTATTACAATATCATGATAAATTTGGGAATCTCATTTTATAATACAATCAAAGATTCTAAGCTTTGTGATTAGAGACACCAAATTGGATCACCATAAATTTTACGGCTTTAATATATTTTGTTTTAGCTTTGAGTGCTAGTTTAGTTGGTCCAGTCCTCATAGTTAAAGCACCTCCTCCACTATTGAAAGGTAGTGAGTTAAAGCACCTCCTCCACTATTGAAAGTTAGCGAGTTCAATTCTCTTGACACTTCTCAAGGTCAAGATGTCTGCTACTAATATTTGGTGGGTATAGCACATCCAAAAAAATCCTTGTTTTAATTACTACGAGGGTAGCCATATAAATTAAATGGATGAGCATCTATCCATGATAAAAATTAAAAAAACATAAAAATCAATTAAATTATAACTATATTATTATTATTATTATTAAAAAATTGATATATTAGTTAAACATATATACATTTAAAAAAACATGTCACAATATTATTAACCATGGAAATTTATCCTCACTTTATTATGGTGATTCTTAATATGTAAATAGGCTTTGTTACAATACCATGAGCCAATACCATGGTTTATCAATAATAATGCTTAAAAATCCACAAACTCATTTCATATGGCATTTGTTCATATGACCATTTTTTTAATTAATCATTTTATTTAAAATGATAAAAATGACATAACTACTTTGAGATAAATCTCAACTTTTGATTTGTGAATACTATTAAGAATATTCTAAAATATTTTGTGAAGGTTAAATTCTTAAAATCTACTTAATAATTATTGATAACTAAATTAAAATTATAACAACGTATATTCTCCATAGTAAATAATAATAAACATAAAAAAATGAGAATATTTAATATATAATATATATAGATGTTCCAAATAAGTAAATAAAAATAACTATAAAAATAACAAATATAAGTTAACTAAAAGTGAAAAAATAATAATCAAAAATCAAATTAAGAAACAGATTGAGTTAAGGAAAACTTAACAACTTGGCATGATGACACATGAATTACATGCATGAAAATTGCTTTGCTAAATGGAGGAAAAGGGAGGTGAAAGACATTCATTCTTTCAAGAGGAGAATTTTGGAAGAGAAGGATTCACTAGTTGTAGTTGTAGTAGTTGATTAATGACTTAGGGGTGATCAACTGTAGAAAGATTCAATGCAAGAGTCATCCCTAAAACATTGTTATGGTCAACAAGACTTGAATAACGCAACAACTATGAAATCTCTAGTAAAATATATTTTCCCTTTATAGGTAAGTCTTCTCTTGTCTTGCTTTCGTAAATTGTATGCTAATTAGTTAAATATTTCGTGTTGATTATTATTTATTTATTTATTATCACAAAGGAACCAAGCAAACCACATGACACGTAAAATATATTTTTGCTTTTTAGGTAAGTCTTCTCTTGTCTTGTTTTTGTAAATTGTATGCTAATTAGTTAAATATTTTGTGTTGATTATTATTTATTTATTTATTATCACAAAGGAACCAAGAAAACCACATGACACGTAGCTACTAGTAAGCCTTTCTCTTGTTTTCATAAATTGTATGCTAATTAGTTAAATATTTTGTGTTGATTATTATTTATTTGTATGCTAATTAGTTAGCCTTTCTCTTGTTTTCATAAATTGTATGCTAATTAGTTAAATATTTTGTGTTGATTATTATTTATTTGTATGCTAATTAGTTAAAAACTCTGTGTTGATTATTATTTATTTATTTATTATCACAAAGGAACCAAGCAAATGACATGACAGGTAGCTACTAGTAAGCCTTTCTCTTGTTTTCATAGATTGTATGCTAATTAGTTAAATATTTTGTGTTGATTATTATTTATTTATTATCCCAGAGGGACCAAGCAAATCACATCTCTATAAACCAGGTCACAACCGGGGGATTTGAACCTTGGATCTGTCAATTTTCACATTACTTCAATCACCAATTGAGCTAACTCCCGGGACGTGTTGATTATTAATTGCATAGATTATTGTAAATAGTTTGTATGTTTTGAATTCAGGTCGTTACATAATGGTATCAGAGAAAAATTCATGCATGCCCTGTGTTCACGAGTGAAATATTCTCAAATCTAATCACAAGTGAAATCCATCCCTTTCAACAACGGGGGTTACCAAAACATCCAACATAATAATATCCTTCCAAATCTCCAGTGACCTCAATTTTCAATGTTTTCAAAACTCTGGTGGCTGAAGGTGTCAACTCTTAGACAATTCTTCCCTCTCCCTTCAATCTCATTTTCATAGGAAATTCCCTTCCCTTTCCCTTCAATTTTGTTTTGCAAGAAATTTTCTTCCCTCTCCCTTCAATCTCATTTTTCATCATGAACCAACTCTTTAGCTATTGGCAAAGACAAAGGCAAAGCTAGAGGAAGAGAAAGAGCCAAACTTTGTAGGTTTGATTTGCACTTCCATATTTTCAACTTATCTACACATCTGTTTTTTGATCTCCCTACATGACTTATTCTAATTTCAGAAAATAGATTGACCAATCCCCTTCATTTCCTCTAAGTAGTCCAAAACAATACAATTGTTATTTTCCAGCCCTCGATGCAGAGATAATTTGTTTCTGACACTTCAAGTATACTTTTGGATATTTTCTTATGACAAAACTTTTTTATCTACTATATTCTCATTATTTATAGTTGCATTCCATTAAATCCATTTCCCCAACTCTGTTAGTTTTTAAACTGTTTTCTTGGAGTTTTTAATGAAACCCTAAAAAATTACTAGCTAATTTCCTAATAAATTTTATTATATTTACTTCATATATGCTGACACGAACCTTTTAGAACCCATTACAACAAAATGTTTTTCACTGCCTTGGTTACATATTGTCCTCCTTGTTAATAAGTGGTGACAACTTCCAGTAGCGATAAGTCTAACTTGCTATAAAAGCTTGCATGCAACCCAACTAATTATTAGTTGTAATTGTTTATTAAAGGATGTTATTCGAAAGTTTTAGCATGCAACACATGCATATAATAATATGATTTTGTGTTTATAATGTTTTGCATGCACTACATGCACATAATATTTGGCTCTTCCTCTAATGAAAAATCAGTTGAGTTTTGCTTTAATCCATGTTGATAAATTAAAAAAATTCACTTCATATATTTATTTTTCAATAATTTTGCATTGTGTAATTTATTATATTCACTATATCCTTTACTAGTTGTGATGGCATTTTTCATACTTGTTCTTTTATAATGATATAGATATCTAAAAAAAGAAAGAAAGAGAAAAATGGACGAGGAAAGGGGAACTAAATAATTGTTTGCTTCACATGGGAGATCTTGGCTCCTAAGCGTCAAAGACAAACCCAAGTCAACCCTGAGGTGGAAACCCCACCTAAAGTCACTGTAGAGATTGGAAACTTGACTGAGCAAGCCATATTACATTGCCTAGTAAGAATGATAAATATTTTAAGGATTGGATCACTAGCCAAAGTAAAGGTCAAAGAAAAATCAAATTTAAGGAAGGGAGTTGGAACAAAAATAGAGACAAGACTTAAATTTTTAGTTCAATATCAAGGATAGAAAAACAACCCTCGATATTATGAAAGAAGTCTAAAAATCTAAATTATCAGAATTCAAAAGTCAAGGTGGGGATTTAGTAGCAGAAGCTTGGGTGACCAGTGTCAAGAGAGAACTTAGTTTTAAGGCATACTCTTCAGGGGAAAAAGGCCTAAATATCAATGAGTCTACTAAAATGAGAAGCTTTATTATGGTGGGTAAACGAATAGACTAAGGTACAAGTCAAGTTACTTGGAAGATGTTTGAGGAATCCTTTAGAACTGGGTACCTATTAGAGGAATGCAAACAAAAACATATAGGAGCCTTACATGTAGTACAACAGAATGGTAGATCAATCGAAGACTATGAAACTAAATTATATGCATTGATCCATTATGCGGACTATATGGTAGATGAAAAACATCAAGTTGAAAGATCCCTACATGGGCTTGACCCTTTGGTTCGAGAAGAAGTTTCCATTTGGAAACCCACCACTATGGAAACAACCACTAGTTTGGATAGGCAAGTCTAGCGGATAATAAATATGAAAATGAAAATGATGGTGGCTGAAAATGCAGGGAAGGAACCCCCTAAGGTGGGCATAAGAATAATAGTGGGCACCCATATGGATTCCAAGGAAAATGAAACAATGTTGCTAGGATTGCTAGTGAAACTTTTGGGTTGCCTCCAGGAGGACATAAGGGTAGACCCTACTTGAAAGAAACTAATGGTAGAGGTAGAGGATTTTGTGGTTGAGGATAGGGATAGATTGATAATTGAGATCAATTAGAATGTTGGGAATGTATAGGTCCACATTATACAAGGAATTGTTAGAAGTATCAATATGGGCTTAGTCAAGAGTGACACAAAGATAAAGGGGAAAAACAATAGATCCAACATCGAATTCATGCTGTCATAAACCATCACCACACAAAGCACCAAGCCAATATTTTGGAGTCTACCTGTATGATAAAGAACATTCCTCTTTCTGTGTTGATTTATTTAGGTGTCATTTATAGTTTTATTTCCCCTTCGGCCCTGCTTAAATGTCGATTGAGATCTCATGAGCAAAGTGACTTTAGGATGATAAAAATGACATCTGGCTCTCAATAATAGGTATGATCATTGGTAAAGGATTGCATTGTTAACATTTGGGGATGTGACATGAAGATGACCCTATATAGCATGGATTTGGGGACTTATGTCTTAAATATAAGAATTTATTCGCTTGAATCTCGTCGAGCTATAGTGGATTGCTATAGAAAAATAGTTCTCCTCTAAATTGACCAGGGAGAACCCACACTAATTGAGGGAATTAGACGTGATTTTATCTTATGCCTCATTTCAGCCAATAAAGTTAATAATTTTATGAGGAAATGATGCAATCTTTATGCAGTAGAGATGGTTTATTCCAAGGAAAAATCTTATGATAAGTTGCAACTGCTACTTTTAGAATTTGTAGAGCTATTTCCTCTAGAGTTACCATGCTTGCCTTCGGCCCAAGAAATTTATTTTTCCATTTCCTTGAAACTTGGAACAAACACTACAACAAAATAGGCAATTTGCGCCAAATTTAACACCAGCTTTTAGTGCATTTTTTTCTCAATTGGGATGAGAAGCTTGGCGCTAAATCTGGCTCTATTGTACAATTTTTAAAGTGTCATTTTTTGTGCCAAATTTTTCATCTTTTTTACGCCAAAATTTTCATCATATTTTGCACGAAGATTTGCATTTGGTTTTAAAACAGGTTTTGCTTCTAGCTTTGTGCCATTTTTTGCATCTATTTTTGCATTATTTTTTGATTCCTATTTTGTGCCAGTCTTTCCTTCTAGTTTTGTGTCGTAATTTTCATCAAGTTTTACACCATCTTTTACATCTGATTTAGTGTCTTTTTTTGCATCCATTTTGTGCTAGTTTTTACATCTAGTCTTATGCCATTTTTTGCTTCTAATTTTGTACTTATTTTGACATCTATTTTTGTGCCTTTTTTTACACCATTTTTTGCATCCAATTTTGCATCATATGTGGAATCTGATTTAGTGCCAAATTTTGCATCCATTTCTGCACCATTTTTTGCATCCACTTTTGCGTTTTATTTGTCTCCCTTTTTTGCATCTTATTTTGCACCATATTTTGTATCTAATTTTGCGTCATTTGTTGCATCCAATTTAGAATCATTTTTAACATGATTTCTTGCATCCAATTTTCCATCCTTTGGAGCATCTAAATTTTCATTTATTGTTGAACCATGTGTTGCATCCTCCTTTGCATCTCATTTTGTGTCTAATGTTATGTTCAATTTTGAGCCATTTTTTTCGTCTATTTTTGCATTTGTTTTTGCACCAGGTTTTGAATCATTTGTTGCACCTCATTTTGCATCCAATGTTGCATCTCAATTTACATCCAAATTTATAACATTTTTATGCCCAATTTTGCACCATTTTTTTTACTTTTGTGTCCATTTTTGCACCATTTTTTCTACTTTTGTGTCAATTTTTGCACCATTGTTTCTACTTTTCTGTCCAATTTTGCACCATTTTTTATGTCCAATTTTGCATCCTTTTTGGTGTCTAATTTTGCATCCTTTTTGGCATCCAAATTTTCATCTTTTTTTTTTGCCACATTTTGTGTCTACATTTGCATCTCATTTTGCACCTAGATTTTAGTTCGAATTTTCATCTAGTTATGCATCATTTTTGGCATCCTTGGTTTCACCCTTTTTTAGTCCCATTTTGCATCTTATTTTGTGTCTTTTCTTACATCCTTTTTGCACCCAATTTTGCATCCTAATTTTACACAATCCTTTGCATCCTCATCTTGGTGTCCATTTTTGAATCCTTGTTTGCACCCAATTTTGTATCCTTTTGTATGCCCTGTTTTGTTCCCTTCTTTGTGTCTAGTGTTATATCCTCTTTTAATTCTAATTTAAAACTCTTTTTGTGTCATTGTTTGCATTTTGTTTTCATGGCTAATCTAACATCGAATTCTACTCCCAATTTTGCATGCATGGTTATATCCACTTTTGGCTTCTTGTTTAGAGTTTTAATTTTATTTCTATTTATGACCCCCTTTATGGGTTCATTTCACTAATTTCAATTGCATAGTGAAATATATTACAGTTTCTAAATATCATTTTGCTATAGGATTTAATGCATGGTTATATGAACATAAAACCCTCTTAGTTTATCTCAGAAACCTAGGACATACTGATTAAGAGAAAGGTTGTTCTAAGGCCCAGGATTCTCGGTAGATCAATATGTGGAGTATAGAATAAGAAAAAGAGAAGGAATTCTTGCGAGTCCTCGCATGCAGGTCTTGTTGGAGTTTTTGGTGTAGCTGAGAATCACTCCTACCTAGCTCCAAAGATTGGTCCTACACATAAGAGAGAGAACAAAGAAAACTTCTCAACATAATATCTGATAATGGAACCTATCAGAAACAATAAAATATTACTGTTAAATAAATAGAACAAAAATCCACGTACATTCATTTAGTTAAATATAATAAGTAATAATAGTAGTACCTATGGAAGGAATAAAACTGATCTATATAATAAAAGGAGTTGGAGGAAAGTTACAACCATAAATGTGGTTGTAGCACTACTCCCCAAACTCCTAACTCCAAAACTCTTCCCTCTCAAGATAGATCTCTGTAGCTTGACAATATAAGAATTCCATCCTTTTTCAATGGCCAGCGGAATATATATGAAAGTAAGGCTATGAAGATTCCAAAATTCCTCATTAGTTCAATATGGACAAAATATTTTGGGTGAATAATGTTTCCTCATATAAAAATGGCCTTTTCCACTTTTTAGATGCTTTTGTGCTTAGGAAAAAGCTTCCCCATGCTTTATGGCTCTTTCCCGCTTTTGTATGCTTTTCTTTTTTAGGAAAAAGCTAAAGATGATGATAAAGAGATCACATTCCACCATATGAATTTCTGAAAGTGAACATGAGTGTCAAATTCTAGTTAACGCTTTTTTCCTCGTGACTGAGTGAGAATTTTGGTAACAAAAGTTAGATTAAGGGGACAACTTGTTATAGACTAGGATAACATGGTCCTCATGGTACATAACTTGCATTATAGTGTAATATAGTCTAGGAGAAAGGGATATTTCAACCAACAACATAGTATTCTCCTCCAAGATGATGAGGAGGTATTTACATGTATAACACATTTAAGAAGATATCACAATTCAAATTGATAACTTAATATTTGTAAACAAATTTAAGGGTAATTGACAACATTCATAAAAAATATAGCAGTGTCCTCATATATAACAATTCTCCATAAAAAATCATTGACAATTTTCAATATAAATATATGACTACTAAATCAACACTTATCGTAGATATCATTATTCCCAGATAAATTCACAACATTACATCCAAAAGTAGTAATATTATCATACATAATGATTCTCCATCAAAAATAATTGACAATTTTCAACACATATATAAAGTAACAAGATAATAATAATATCCTCATCATATTTAATCAAATCAACTAAGATTAAAATGTGTGATTATCATATCAAAATCTTTCATGAACACCATTATTCTAAGGTAAATTACAACATCCATCAAAAGATTGTAATATCATCATACATAATAATTCTCCATCAAAATAATGTTGATAATTTTCAATATATACATAAAATAACAAGATAAAAATGATAATATCATCATCATATTTAATCAAATCAACTAAAAGTCAATGTATCATTAGAAAATAAAATAATGTTTCATAGATATCATTATTCTAAGGTAAATTCACAACATCCATAAAAAAATAGGAATCTCATCATACCCAATAATTCTTCATAAAAAAAATGTAAACAATTTTCAACATATTCATAAGGTAACAAAATAGTACTGATAGTATCATTATCATTATTTGAATAAACTAAAATTCAAATGTATGATTACCATATTAAGGCATCCCAACTAAATATATAAAATAGCACATAGCTAGCAAGCACCATGAAAATCATAGTCAAGCTTATCCTCATGATCATTTCCATGATTATCATCTTGACCATCTTGAAAATATCATCCACATAATCATCGCCAATGTCATCACCATCCCCATCATCATCATCTTTGATATATCATGTAATCTAAGCATAGTCTGTATCATCATCTTCGTGGTCATTACTTGTAGCGTTCTAAAAAAAATAAGTATTACATGTTAGTACTAATTCTATAGCACAATGCATATTTTTATTACGATGCTAACCATAAAATGAGGTAGTACATAATAAAATTTAATATTACTAAAAAATAAAATGAAAATATGGCTTAAGATATATTGGGGATCCAACTAAGATTACACTTGTAATTCACATTAAGTAGTAGAAGCATTTATTAATGCATATGAAGTAGGTACCCAATTGTTCTTCATATTATATTGTGAATGTTTCTTACGATTTCCATCCATGATTGGTAAATTAAGAGTTACTAGAAGCTTTATTTCAAATTACAATTGTAATTCAGATTAGAAATAGAAGAAATTTTAACAAAAAAAGAATGTCACATGAAAAAGTAAATTGTTTTTAATGAAAAATAAGTCGCATACAATATGAATGTCACATCAAATATTGATTTGTTTTTAATGCATGTACTTTTATCTATGATAAAATGGAGCCTAATATTCATTCAAGAAAAAATTCTCACAAAGAATTACTTCATTTTATCCATTATCACACTTAATCCATTATACCTAGTGCCGACAATGATTCCATTCAAATTGCTTTGAACTCCCTAAATATAATGTAAAAGAGAAAACTCCATGACCATGACTGCAACCCCCTCCCTTGCCTCGTCCACCATAAGAGACAATGAACTTGGAGTTATGACCAAGATAGCAACTTCTGCCTTTCCTTGTGTCCACCATCAAAGGCATTGAACTTGGAATTAAGAGTGCTCATGTTTTCTTTGCTCTAATTAATCTCCAAGGAATCAAAACTTGATCAATATATCAAGGACTTCATCAAGGAATAGATATATCATAAGCAAAGCTCAATAGGCTTTACCAAAAGAGTGTGAAATAACACTTATCTCTATTTTATGAAATAAATCGAATAAGCGGAATGAATGGTCGGAAACACTTACCAGGGAAAGGAAGATTTTTGGTCCGTCCTTATTTCTATTATTATTTTTTCTTCTTAGAAAGGAGGGAGTGTTAAAATTTTTTAAAATAAAAAAATAAAATTTATATTGCTTAGTTTAGTTTTTTTTAATATATGTTTAGTTTAGTATTTTTAATTATTGTTCTCTAAAAAACGATTTAGTTTTGGTATTTTTTTATATAAAAGTATATATTTTGTTTTTATAAAAATGGATTTTAAACATTACATTCGTGCAAAATTTGTGATTTTATGATAGAAGTTTAAACGATATATAGAAAAGTAACTTCATTCTGTGCATTGTGTTGCTGAGATGGGTATTATACATCTCTTCCTTGGTAAGCTATAGAATGTGCTTGGGTTTTCTTAATGCAATAAAATTAATTCTACTCTTCATTATATCTTGAGATGTTCAACTTGCACCTAATAAAACAATAGAGTTAAAATAGGTTTGCCTTTGTCCTTTATAGATCTTTGTCCCCATTAATCTTGGTCTTAATAGATTAATTGACATATGGTGGCCATGAGTGGTCACTCCCATTAATTGCATGCTTTTTAGTTTTTAGTTAGTGACATTTCTTAGGATTCATAACATGTTATTTAATTTATGAAAATATGTTATTGTCCATATTATTGTTAAATATTAATATTAAATATGTTGGTTTTGAGCATGGTTTAGCAAAAAGTTCCCAAAAGGTTT
>APFE030566975.1:0-17771 GCA_000404065.3 Pinus taeda | reverse complement strand
AGTACACATCTCCACCTTCATCTGAGGTGGTTTTCGCCTCTGCAGAAGGAGCATCATCAGATCCCTTTCCTTTATCAGGAGCTTTAGATTACACTCCCTTCTGAAGTGCCCTTCCTTTCTGCATTTCCAGCACACCACCTTTGTAGGTTTTCCTGGAGATTTAGATCTCCCTCTAGATTTAGATCTCCCACTTGATGACTTATTTTTGTTTCTGTTCTGGGACCGTCCTCGTACAGACAGGGCATCACCATTCTGGTTGTCCATATTTTTCCATCTCATTTCCTCCGGCAGCAAGGCTGAGACTATTTCATCAAACTGCAAAGCAGTTGCATTGCTACCTATTGCAATAACCAGACTATCCCACGAGTCTGGTAGAGAACACAACAAACTGATGCACTTATCTTCATCTGAAATTTTAATATCAACAGATAATAACTGACTTACCACAGTATTAAATGCATTCAGATGCTCTGTCACCGGGTCTCCATCTTTCATCCTCAGGTTATACAGCTTTTTCCGTAGGAACAATTTATTCACCAGAGACTTAGATTGGTACAAAGTCCCTAACTTGTCCCACAAAGCCTTCGCCGTAGCTTCCCCTGATACATTCAGCAATAATGAATCTGAGACACACAATCGTATTGTGCTCTTTGCCTTCCGATCCAACTTCTTCCATTCTTCATCGGTCAATCCCGTTGGTTTAGTACCCGGATCTACCGCGATCCACTGATTTTATCCACCAACAGATCCTCCATCTTGAGTTTCCACAACTCAAAACTCTGACCATTGAACTTCTCAATCTCTATCTTTCTGCTGCTCGCCATCTTCTTTCACCACCAGAATCGATCTCGCAGATCTCCCACTGAACAGGGTCTACCACAGGCCCGAGCGAAACCCTCAGCAACAAAGGCGTCCCCTTGAAGCCAAAACAGCTCTGATACCAAATGTAGGTTTTAACCCCGTACAGAAATTACCTGCATACGAATTCTAAATCACAAGAAAATAAAAATGCGAGAGCATAACCCATAAAACACATATACACAGAGATTTCCCACTGGATCTCCAAACCGAGACTACCAGCTTGATTTTTCATTATATTCCTTTCAATGTTACAATACATATTTATACATGCCGAAGCATCCAATACCATGGACCGAAAACCATCGCATCGAAAACCATGGACTGAAAACCATAGGTAGGTTCGCCCAACCTAATATAGGTCCAAAAAAAAAATTCTCGGGGCGCTGCCCCGAACCCCGTAGAGGGGGGCTCCGCCCCCCCTCTAACCCCCCGGTTCACTACGTAGGTTAGTCGTGGAAAGAATATAACACAACCCAACAAGAATTGCTTAGATGGATTTAGATTAGCAAGAGGAAGAAAAATAAAAAGGAAAGAGAAGAGAGAGAGAGAGAGAGAGAGTTAGAAAAGAGGAGAGCACATGAAGCAAGAAAAAGGAGTAAGAAATGAATGCTAGGAAAGGTTGAACAAGAAAAAGCAATGAAGTTTTTGGTTGGCAAGGGAGCAGGAGGAAATCATCAGGTGAGGAAATAATTTCCTCTCGATTCCTCATTGGTCGAGAGGGTGGAGATGGTGTTTCTCAAGAAATATCCAAGGGAAGGGGTGGAGGAGTTAGTCTTGGAACATTCCTGGAGGATTTTTTAATGCTTTCTTGTTGTATTCTTATTTTATTATGTGTTCTGGAATCCTTGATTTGGGTGGAACCACAGTGTTGAGTTTGGAAGGGTGGAGATAACTAGTCTCTAGAATCTCGTGCATTTTATTGGTTTCAATTCAGCTGGTGAGTAGAGATGGATGAATATCTAGGGTCCCTAGTTTAGCTTATTGATGTGTTTAATCCTTAAAGAAAAATATCCCTCAACCTCTGCAAGTGAGACTTGGTTGTAGTTTTCTATGGTTGTCATGGAGATTCATAGCCCCAGACGCAGTTGCCCAATATGAAAATGATTTTTATTGATGGCATGGTTCATGATTTCATTGTCTATTGATTTACCAATGTGTTGCTTGTCACTATGTATGATGTGTTGGAACAACATGTGGATGTAATGGTTATGTTCATGCAATAACCAACATGGAATATTTCTATTCCAATGATATAAATGTGTCTAATTATAGGGCTTCGTATGTTTATTTTGCATAAATTGCAAGCTACATGAAGATGTGAAAGCATGATATAAATGATTACTTAGTAGTGTTAGTGTATACTGTAGAATAATTGGTAATCATGTGTTTGAGTGGATGTTTAATTGTTGTATAAGTATTGGGAGATTTATTGCATGCTAATTGTTACATTCTTGATTGAAGGGAAGGATTCTTGTTGCAATCCTGATCCGGATTTAAACAAGAATGCTACAAATTACATATATAATTATAAACATAGTGATGCAGCAAAAAAACACTTCATTTCATTAATAGAAAAATATTGAACTATGCTTACAAACAGAATGGAAATAAGATAGCTCGGGCAATGGTAACTTATCTCTGAGAAGAGATGTGGTAGATACCTGCCTATGAACTAAGTTACAATGAGGCTCAAGGACCTTTTTATTATTGAAAAATAAGAGAGAACCCTAAAAAACCAAAACCCTAACCCGAGGAGATGTAACACCAAGAGTTATGGGCCCCGTTGCGGTTAGTTAGGAAACCAACCTCCTAGGGTCGTAACTTGGTCATATTATCTTTGTTTGACACGTGTGATACCTCGTTGGAAAGATCTCTCCAAGGAATATGGCTATTGATGTGATTTCGTTAGGCCAAAAAAAAATTGTTTAGGGCCTCAAAACAGCTTCGAAAGTTCAAGACCCAAAAAACTACCAAAAATAGTAAAATGTGCTACAATTAAGGAAACAAATGAAACTGGCTAGGGGTCTAGGTGGAATAGGCGGGTGCCCAAAAATATCCACATGGATCATTCCCCCACCCTTAGGAAGAAATGGGCCCCATTACGTGCAGAGCCTCCATGAGGTGAGGAAATTTCTGTTGAACCTGGTCCCTGGTGAACCACTTGCCCTAGTGAAGGAGTTTCCCTGCTTTGACAACTCGATATAGTTGTATCCTCTATTTCCTAGTGTTCTTGATATGTGTGTCCATGATCTGATCAGTTGTGGCCTATTCCATGCAGTCTGGGTTGAGCTCTGTTGGTGTGAGTTGTTCTGCAATGTCAAATGTGTCCAACAATGGTGAAAAGTATGACTGAAAGAGATTTACATTCAACACTGGGCGTAGACCAAGGAATAGTGGAATTTTTTGCTCCAAAGAATTGTTCCCCACAGCCTTGGTAATGGTGTAAGGACCATATCGGAGTGATCTGAGCTTTTGAGGGGCTCTTGTAAGGCGTTCTTTTTGCAAATGCAACCAGACTTTGTCGCCCACCTGAAACTTGTGTGGCACCTGATGTTGATCATGTTGTTGTTTGTACTTGGCATTTTTGATAATGGAGTGGGGATATATTGCCCCATTAGGTAGAGGTGATCCTCGAGTCAGATCGAACGAATTCTTGAATTGACAGTGCAATGGTACCCCTATGGGTGAGGAGAAGATGTCCCTGTATTCTTTCATGACCGTATCCACCTACTTCAACTTAACTGAGTAACCCTTCCTGGGAGCCATGGTTGTGGCTACGATCTTCCCCTTACTTTGAGAGCTTACCAGAAAGAAAATAAATTTCCCAGTCTAGGAGATGATCTTATTACATTTCTTAGCAGAGATCAAAGAGGTGGCGATAGGCAGGGCTACCTCCAGTATCCTGTATAACATATTACCCAAAGAAATAATTGCAGAGCGAAGTCTAGACTCATATACAACATGTCACTTCCACAAGTATGTTTTTCCTAATAATACATCACAAACATTGAGAGGAGAAACATAACACAATACCTCATGTGTGAAGGGCTTGATGTTGTAGGGAAGGCGAAATTGTTGGCTGACTCAGAGATCTTGTCCTTGGTGAAGCCACCCGATGTTTTCTAGTTGTACGTGTGGTATGGTCTGCAGGCCCAACCGCATCATGACCTCTGCTAAAATGAGGTTCTTTTGGATTCCATTGCCGATGATGAATTGCAACGGTGAACCCTTCACCCACATTTGTGACTGGAAAATATGCTCACCCTCCTCTGGATCTTCGGGCTCATTCTTCTGGATCTTGGCGGTGGAAACAATGGTGTTGGGCTCTGCATCAATAATTTTCTTCCCTTTGTCATTCCTCTTATTGGGTTTTGACTCAAGGTTGGAACATGCATCTGATTTTGAATCCTTCAACTCGGCCACCAATGACTTCTTAGCCCGACACTCACTTGTGTAGTGAGTGGGGTTCTTATGGAACTCACATCACTTTCCTATGTCCTTCTTTGATTTTGTGGTGGTTTTATTTTCTTGCAGTTTCGATGGGTTGTCTTGGGTCACCCCACCTTGGCTTTTTCCTTTTTACTTCGGATTCACAGATCCAAAGTCTCGCTTCCTTTGTTTAAACTTCTGCTTGATCTTGATAGTCTATCGGTACGTTGTGCCAAGTGAGGAGATGTCCAGGAAACCCATCTCATCCTTGATGTACTTGTGGAGGAAGTCATGGTATTTGAGTACCAAATGCCACTGAGAATCCTTGATACCCGACTTTGAGTGAAGGGTATGAAAAGTATTGTAAACTTTAGCACGTCTTGGTCCCTTCCCTGCCGTAGTGTGGTCCACTTTATGTATTTATTCTCATAGCTTCCGATAGGGTAGTACTGCTCCTTGATGGAATCCCGGAATGAATTCCAAGTGGGTGCAGTTGAAAACAGTGATGTCTTACTTTCATCCTACTACTTGCAGTAGGTTTTCCACCAATCCTTAACATGGGGGACGACTTTGAGAAGTGAAAAAGTGATCTTTTCCCGGCTCGAAAAATCATGAATAGAAAAATTCCTACTAGCAAATTTAGCCATTTATCTACGGCATCCGCATCTATCTAACCCTCAAATATGGGAATGTCAAAGTTAACTTATACCTTAAAGAGTGTGGCACTTCCAGAGTAGCTGCTGGAAGTAGATGCGTCACCCCTAGGTAGCCGCTGAAGGATCTGGGTAAAGTTGTCCATCATCGCGTTCCTTTATCACACGAGGGCTTCTTTTTTTTCATCTGCCATGGGAGGCCTTTGGGATTTGCAAGGCTGGTCTTGTAAAGGTTCAACCAGTTCAAGCCCTAACTCCTTATATCCCGACCTTGTTGTGGACATGCAAAGAAAAATAGAGAAAGAGTGGACCGCTCTGATACCACTGATCTGGATCTTGGGGGAGGCCCCCAAGATCTAAAAAATTTAAATGAACCTTGGGGGGGAGGCCCCCAAGGTCTAAAAAATTGCAATACCAGAAAGAAAATGAGATAACACACAATAAATAAAACCACAAAGAAACTTTTTATTAAAAACGGAGAATAACTATAAAAGCTACATTGTGGTGGACAATCTGTTCTTTTACAAAATGTTACATGTTACTTATAGTCGTTTTTTGTTACAATACCACAAGTAAAATCCATGGGGGTAAATACCATGGGTGAATGAATACAATGGGTGCATGTCACAATACCATGGGAAAATACCATGGGTTAATGAATACCATGGGTGGATTCCACTTACAATACCATGGGTGGATGAATAACATGGGTGGATGAATACCATGGGTGGATTTCATTTTCCATTGCTTCTTAGGGAGGGAGGAATGATTCGAATGGAAAATGGCATCCACCCATGGTATTGATCCACCCATGTTATTCATCCACCCATGGTATTGTAAGTGGCAGCCACCCATGGTATTGTAAGTGGAATCCACCCATGGTATTCATTCACCCATGGTATTTTCCCATGGTATTGTGACATGCACCCATTGTATTCATTTACCTATGGTATTTACCACCCATGGAATTTACTTGTGGTATTGTAACCAAAGAAGACTATAAGTAACAAGTCACATTTTGTAAAGGGACAGATTGTCCACCACAATGTAGCTTTTACAATTATTCTTTGTTTTAATAAAAAAAATTCTTTGTGGTTTTATTTACTATGTGTTCTCTCATTTTCTTTCTAGCGTTGCAATTTTTTAGATCTTGGGGGCCTCCCCCCAAGATCCAGATCAAATCCCTTATGTTTCCATTATGTCGTTTAATTAAGCATGCATGAACTATGAGTCATGGTCACCAATTTTCTCTATTGATAGGGTTATTGAGCTAAAGAAAATAAGTTTCTACTCTATAAATGATTTGCCATAGCACTCTGTAATTTTGTGAAGAAATGCACTTGAAAGTGTTGTATAGTTGTTATCATTCTTATGATTAATTATTTCTTAATTTTAGTCTTGAATTTCTTATGAATTTTTTAGCCATCAGGTGTTGGAAGTAGTGCTTAAGAAGATTGGAAAGTTAGAGAAGTTACAGTATTATTGAAGTGTTGGAATCACTGATAATTTAAAAAAAAAATTGCAATTCTAGTTCAGAAGGTTGGTCAGGTCGAAGGTCAAAAGGTCAGTCGGAAAGGCACGACCTGAGGGGGGATTTGCCCCGGCCTCTTGTTGGCTGACTTGGCCTTCTACGACCCATAGGTTGGAGTTTGGCTAAGGTCAAGAGGTCAGCTAGGTCCAGGGTCAAGCCAACCCTAACCCATTATTATATTGTAAGCACCACGAAATATTGGGCCAACCCTAACTTAGGTATGTTAAAGTAGCTTAATTTATTAGTCGAAGGTCTTCGAACTATTATTTTGTTGTCTTATAGGGGCTCAAATTCATATACATTATCATTGTTATAAGTTTGATCTTATCTTATCTGGAGAGTCATTATGAGTTTGGTCATCACCTTGATCAATAAATTCAGCCATGGGAAGGGGTGTGTGAGGATTGAAAGTTGTTATAACAAGTTGTTGAGTCAGGATATTGAGTTTTGATAGAATGTCTACTTGATCATGGTGTTTACAATTAAAGGAGTGATGTCAAAGTCATATAGTCATTAAAGTTCCAATTTTTTCCCCTTGTAGACATCACATTTTACCCTAAGTCTCCATCCTCTCTATTCCCTAATGGTCATCACTTTAAATCGTAGCATGGACACAGTTTAATCTTGTTTTCTGGAGGTTATGCATAGAATCAAGAGGGTGAGGAGGCACTGAAACTGTTTTGTCAAATACAGTGGGAAGACATACAACCTGATGGATTTTTGTTGTCCATTGTTCTTAATGTATGTGCAAGCCTTTAATCTTTGCAAACAGGGAAAGGATTATACACCATTATATCAAGCACACCCATCTTCTTAGTTTTGTTCAATGCAATTTCCTCTGAAATTGATTATTTTGGTCACTATTTTTACAAAATGGTTTATGACAAAATGGAGCTGAATTTAGACAAAAGAAAAGAGGTTTTTCTCAAGAACAGACCAAAGAATAATAACTTCTTCCATATTTTTTATAGGAATCACGGATCGGGAAATTTGATTGCATATTCAAAGCTTATTTTTCGGACTGCACAAAAACACTCTTTTTTAGTCACCATTCTACATAACGGTTTTCAACCACATGTAGGATATTTTTTTGAAAATGACAGAGGTTGTTCTCAAGGATAGGTAAAATAACAATAGCCTCTTCCATATTTTGCACGGGTTTCATGGATCAGGAGATTTGATTGCATCTTCAAAGCCTATTTTTCGGACTGCACAAATACTCTATTTTCGTCATGGTTTTACAAAGCCTTTTCTAGGAAGCCAGTGAATAATTCAGTGAAAGAGAGGTTTATCTTAAAAAAAACATAATATACAATAACCTCCTTCAGTATTTACACAGGTATTTCTATTTGGCATATATGGCTCGTAGAAAATCCATTGTGCAGGCATTGTGCAACTGGTGCACAGGCCATGTCCACACCATCACACACATGCTAGAACAAAGACACCTGACATATTTTCAAGAGGCTAGAAACGAGTATGTGTGACATACATCTCATGTCCTTATTATCCCACCATGTGCCATTTCCAACAACTCAAATTTTTGGACGTTGCGTAGCTACTATGCAGCCTTTGTACACTCAGAAAAGAAGCTTGTGCTTTTTCCTATTTCACTTCATGATGATCTTGTTCAGGGATATCTTGGTTTATTATTTATAAAAAAATTGTTTTTAGGATAAAAAAACAATTTTATGGTTTATGCTTTTAAGGAAAAGTATTTTGTAAACATCATTTTCCTCTTTTTAGTTTTGAGATCGATCCTCTCTTGGATCGAGTATGCATTGAATCTAGACATGATGTTATCCTATGTACAAACTATATATTTAGTTAACAAATACAGAGAAGGTTGTTGATAGTTCAACATTTTGTTGGTGTTAATTTTTTGAAATTTATGCTTGTATGATCAATTCATCGTGTAGTGCTTATGTATTGAGGGTTATCGATTCCACTGTACAAGGGTTCTTATGGTATGATGTCTGGGATTTATTTTGTTTACTATTTAGTTAGTCTATTTTCTCTCTGTGATTATGGGTATTTTGATCTCAGTTGATCTAGAATAAAGTTTAGATGCTCTCTTTCAACTGTGTTCATGTTTCAGTTGCAAATGAAATTCTATATACTCATACATGTTATTTTTTATGTTTAGTCTCTCTCTTTCTCCTATATAAACAATATTGTCTTATTGCAGAGGAAGAATTTGTTTTGTTTTATTTTATCTTCCCTATGCTACACCCTATCATTGTATCCCAAGTCATGCTTAAAAGCCCTTGTAATAGTTTTCAGTTTACTTGCATAAGTAAATGAGTTAAGGATAAATTGATCATGGGTTATTACCTAACCGGCCACTTACTCTTCAACCAAACATCTTCAGAATTCCTTTGTCAGAAATGGCCTCTGCTATAAATTTGTGCTTTAAAGTCTTTATATTTTCAAGTGAGGGAGCCCCCTCTAGTTGAAGAAGACCAGTCATTCAACCAAAAGAGGTTTGTGGTTACCTGTGAGTTTCTCCTTTCAGTCTGGAGAAAACTATAGAGTGATAACATATTGGCGTCGTTGTTGAAGAGCGAACAGTTTCATATTCTTCGGGAAATATTGTCAATGTTTGATATCTGGTTGTTGACGTTGAACAACAAACAAACGCAGATAGGTTGAATCATTCACCTGGAGACTCTGAGTTTAAAGGATCCAACATATTGAAATTTCGAGGTGACTCCACTGGCAATGACATAAGAATCAAGATGGGTTCAATTGCAAGAACAAATGTCAGATATGCTCCTATGGATAGATCTCATATTCCTGGGTTTCAAAATCCGATGCCTCATGTTGATTGGTCAAGTTATATCCCAATATTCAAAGATGGGGATGGAGAGGATGATGCTCTACGTCTCATTAAATTTCACATGCATGTACGCAAGTTGAGGGTTCAATTTCCTGAAGATTGTCTCATGAAGATGTTCATGGCCACTCTGGAAGGAAAAGAAAGGTTATGGTATGAAATATTACCAACTTCTAGTTTATATTGTTTAAAGGATTTTTGTGCAGTATTCTTTGAAATTTTTAAAGAATCTTATCCATATTTATTGCTGATTCAAAACTATTGTGAACATTTTGTGAGTTTCAATGAATATTTTGAGAGTTGTTATGAAGATGATGATTTCAAGGATGAGGAAATTTTAGAGGTCGTTCATGACAGTCCGTTTCATCACCAAAAAGAATGGTAGGCCCTCTCTTGGATGAAAATGAAACCTAGCAGGATTTTAATTATGACAGTCATGTTCTATCCTCTAAGTTTGATGACAATTTACTGCAGTCTTGTTCATATTCTCATGATCAAGAGTATGAGAATCATTTCCAATAGTGGGATGTAATGGTAGAGGATAGTTGCTATAATGGTCAGGTGAAGGAAGAAATTTATTCTTCATGTCATTCCTTGTCTCAGCTTACAACCAATGAATAAAATCATGAAAAGAAGGTTACTGAAGAACATGTGGATGTGGACATTATTGTTGATGTAGCTATCTCATCTGAATATTTGAAAGAACATACAAGCCTTGTCTCTCATCTAGGTGATAATAAAGAACAAATTGTTGCATTCCGATTTGAGAAGGATCAACCAAATTAAGTACTTCATGATCTCCAACATCTTTTTTTTGTTTTGATGTATTCATCAAAGGAGGTGATTTTTTATGATTTTCAAGATTCAATGATAAGTATGTTGCAGTTATCAGTTAAAGTAGTATTTGTGTTTTCTATGGAGCATGGATTCAATTTTTATTGAGTTGCCAATAGATGGTCCACTTAAGCACAGTCAAGGATCATAGGTATCGGATTAGCTCCTTGATTAGTTATATTGGAGGTTTAACATTACTTGAATCAAGCATTTGGTTCTCAGCTGTTAGGGTAGATTAGTATGTACATATATAAGCTTAATGGTTTGAGCATATTTATTAGCAGTGTGCCATGTTCTAGCATTTTATTTTGGTAGTTTGGTATCATTGTTTAGAATTGCAAGTGTGGGTAGCAAGAGTTGAGATTTAAAGCCTGATGTGAAGGCCATAAGAGCTTGAATTATTGCTGCCATAAATAAGTCAGTTTTTCCAATAAGAGTCTGTCAATCAACAATTATTTTCAGTTAGTCCAATTAGTAAATTTTTCCAGTTTGGTAGTCTATATATCAGTTTTACACCTTGTTTCTATTTCCCAATGGATAGGATTTTGGTCTGTGGTGTCGTTCTTGTCACCTCACAAGGATGATTGCATCCCCAATGAAGCCAATGTTAGAGTAGGTTAATTTATTAGTCGAAGGTCTTCGAACTATTATTTTGCTGTCTTGTAGGGGGTCAAATTCATAAATATTATCATTGTTATAATTTTGACCTTGTCCTATTTGGAGAGTCATTATGAGTTTGGTCATCACCTTGATCATTAAATTCAGCCATGGGAAGGGTTTTGTGAGCAATGAAAGTTGTTATAATAAGATGCTGAGTTAGGATATTGAGTGTTGATAAAATGTCTACTTGATCATAGTGTCTACAATTAAAGGAGTGATGTCAAAGCAGTATAGTCATTAAGGTTCCAATTTGTTCCCTCTTTAGACATCCAATTTTACCCTAAGTCTCCATCCTCTCTATTCCCTAATGGTAATCATTTCAAATCGTAGCATGGACACGGTTTAACCTTGTTTTCTATAGGTTATACATAGAATCAGCAGGGTGAGGAGGCATTGAAACTGTTTTGTCAAATGTAGTGGGAAGGCATAAAGCATGATGGATTTATGTTGTCCATTGTTCTTGGTGTATTTGCAAGAATTTCATATTTGCAAATAAGAGAAAGGATTATACACCATTATATCAAGTACACCCATCTTCTCAGTTTTGTTCAATGCAATTTCCTCTGAAATTCACTGTTTTGGTCACAATTTTTCCAGAAAGGTTTATGACCAAATGGAGCTGAATTTAGAAAAACGGAAAGAATTTGTCTCAAGAACAGACCAAATAAAAATAACCTCTTCCATATTTTTCACAGATGTCACGTATCAGGAGATTTGATTGCATCTTCAAAGCCTTTTTTTTCAGACTGCACAAAAACATTTTGTTTCAGTCACTATTTTGCATAACAGTTTCCAACCACATGAAGGATTTTTTGGAAACTGATAGATGTTTTTCTCAAGGATAGGGAAAATAACAATATACTCTTCTAGATTTTACACATGTATCATGGATCGAGAGATTTGATTGCATCTTCAAAGCCTATTTTTTGGACTACACAAATACTATGTTTTAGTCATGGTTTTGCAGTGTTTTCTAGGAAGTCGAGGAAGAATTCATAGAAACTAAGAGATGTTTAACTCTAAAAAATTATAATATACAATAACATCCTTCAGCATTTACACGAGTATTTCTTTTTTGGAGATATGGCTTGTAGAAAATCCACTGCGCAGACACTGCGCAACTGGTGCATAGGTCATGCCCGCACCATCACACACATGCTGGAATGAAGACACCTGTCATTTTTTCAAGAGGTTGACAAGGAGTACATGTGACATCCATATTATCTCCTTAGTAGCTCGCCATGTGCCATTTCTAATAGCTCAAAGTTTTGGACGTTGTGCAGCTGCTATGCGGCCTTTGTACACTTAGAAAAGCAACTTTGTGTTTTTTTCCTATTTCACTTCACGATGATCTTGTTCAGAGATATCTTGGTTTATTATTTAGAAAGCAATTGTTTTAAGGAGACAAACACACTGTTATGTTTTATGCTTTTGATGAAAATTATTTTGTAAACAACAACTTCCTCTTTTCATTTTTGATATCGATCCTCTATTGGATCGAGTATGTATTGAATCTAGACATGATGTTATCTTATGCACAAACTATATATTTGGTTATTGAATACAGAGAAGGTTGTTGATGGTTCAACATTGTGTTGGTGTTAATTTTCTAAAAATTATGCTTGTATGATCAATTCATGGTGCAGTGCTTATGTATTGAGGGTTATCGATTCCACTATACAAGGATTCTTATGGTATGATGTCTCGAATTTTTTTTGTTTACTTTTTAGTTATTATATTTTCTCTCTGTGTTTTATGAGTATTTTGATCTCAGTTGAGCTAGAATTTTGTTTAGTTGCTCTCTTTCAATTGTGTTCACATTTCAGTTGCAAATGAAACGTTATATATTCATGCATGTTATTTTTTCTATTTAGTCTCTCTTTCTCCTATATAAATAGTATTGTCTTATTGCAGAGGAAGAATTTATTTTGTTCTATTTTATCTTCCCTATACTACAACTTGTCATTGTATCCCAAGTCATGCTTAAAAGCCCTTGTAATAGTTGTTAGTCTACTTGCATAAGTAAATGAGTAAAAGGATAAATTGATCATGAATTATTACCTCGCCGGCCATTCACACTTCAACCAAACATCTTCATAATTCCTTTCTCAGAATTGGTCTCTGCTATAAATTTGTGCTTTAAAGTCTTTATATTTTCGAGTGAGGGAGTCCCCTATGGTTGAAGCAGACCAATCATTCAACCAAAAGAGGTATGTGGTTACCTATGAGTTTCTCCTTTTAGCCTGGAGAAAACTACGGAGTGATAACAAGGTCAAAGGTCGAGGGTTGGGCCCTGCCTTCTAAAATTTATAAATATGTCCTAGTTAGAGAAGGGTCGACCGCGACCCTCCTTGGATTTTGTGCGAGACACGTTGACTTGTCCATGGAGGCTATGCATTAGGTGCCACGTGGGTCTGCCACAGTGGAGTATGGACTCATTACCACCACGCATGTAATAGCCCTAGTAAAAATTCCATGTAATAAAGTTAATAAAGGCAAAAATAATAACCACAGTTGATGGGACACTTATTCCAAGCTAAATGTTGGGCAAGACATCCTAGTGGGTGTTAATTTGGCTTATTATGGCTAAGGAAATTGGAAAAGGCAATGGCTAAGGCTTTGGAAAGACAAAATGGCATTTTTGGCACATTTATTTATGAAAATAATGGAAATTAGGAGGAAATGGAGGTGAAAGGTCACAGGTTGCATGTGAGGAGGAAAATGAAGGAAAATAATGGAAAATGAAGAAAATAGAGGCCTCATTAATAAAAAGGATTTGGAGGATCAGTTGGTAACATTTTGTCACTTCATTCTTGGAGCTCTCTCGTCATTCTCTCTCTCTCTCTCACTCTTGGACACTTAGAGTTTTCTTGGAGCATTTTGGCATTGGATCAAGAAAGGCAAAGAAGGCAAGAAGAAGAAAAGATCAAGCAGGGAAAGTCAAGATCAAGAAGCTATGGCAAGATTCTTTGTAGATATCGATTTGCATGTGTATTTTC
The DNA here is from genome assembly GCA_000404065.3 of Pinus taeda. Classification (NCBI taxonomy): domain Eukaryota; kingdom Viridiplantae; phylum Streptophyta; class Pinopsida; order Pinales; family Pinaceae; genus Pinus; species Pinus taeda. The sequence goes on along the minus strand of APFE030566975.1, from coordinate 3,968 downwards.
CTTACTATATTTGGCATGCATGGTATTGCATGTGGTTCTTCTGTTGTTATGGCTTGGGTTTTTCGAGGTGTAATAGTGTTTTCAGCCTAGCCTTGCCATTTCCGGATAGCCATGGTGTGATGGGGTTCTCATGTTTTGGTCGAGTTAGATCGTCGGATGCATTCGAAGCTGAGTGAGGTGGATCTATGAATGATTGAGCACATGGCCTAGTGGTCCCTAAACTTCACTAGGGATCATGTAAAGCCAGTGGCCTAGTGAGCCCTAAACCAGACTGTGGGTTGTGGTAAATCTAGGATTATGTTGCCTCGGTGGGCCTAGGAATGCTTTCCGATGAATGGCAAAATATATGGTAAAGCCAAGAGGTGGGTTTCTTTCTGTTGGGCCTAGTAATCTCAGGTTTGGCATATACGGTAAATTCTAGAGAGTGAGTCTCGGTTTAGGGCCTAGTTTTCTGGGTTTGGATTGTAGCACACCCTGAGAGACTAGGAGACAAGAAAATTCGTCATAGTGTAGGTGGAGAAATCCAGTGGCATCCATGCTTGTTTGACCTAGTGATCAGGTGGAGATCATGGTAAATCCTATTATGAAATGTTTATTGTGTTGGCCTAGTGATCTGGGATGGATTACGGTAAATCAAGGTTCTTATTTATGAGGATGAGGTGGTTTAGCCTTGGGATGCCCTTGTTGATTCTTTTGGTTTGAATCCCACATTCATGCTTGGAATATGGCATGGGGATGAATGGTTGAATAGAGATTTATCTTAGCCATTCTATGGTCAGGTAGAACATGGTAGTCCCATCTCGGGTTTGGATTTTGCATCATTAATGAAAGGTTATTTCTCCTTTTATTTATATGAGTATTATATTGATTTATATGTGGATCATATGGCAGTGATTTCATTGGTATTTTTGCTTCTCTTATACTGGTTATATATGTGTTTTATGATAGTGACTATATATGGATCTCATCATGTTTTTACTTGTAAATGAATGGACAATGTATCTATGACCTAATATATGATAATGCAACAAACTTTATGAGGGAGCAATGGTTCTTAGTTATTCTTAGATAAGTATGAGATCCCTATGCTTAAATCTGTTGTTTACACCTGTAAATTACATATTTGCGATATGTTTGATGAAATGTCTATCATGGCTAGTAGGGGTTTGGTTAAGGGCTTGTTCAAATATTTTCTTTAGCGTCATTGTTTCCTTGTTATTTTATTGTTCTGAAGATATCATGTAATTCTATGTAGTGACCTAGGCTCATAGCCTAAAAAAGTGGCTTAAGTCCCAGGGACATTCGCACAGAACTGGACAAAATAGTCCCTAGACGTTGGCATGCCTATAACATGAGGGCATCCAAAGCCTCCTAGACATTGACATGCCTATGTCATGAGAGCGTCAAGAGGTCAAGTGATCAAAAAATTCAAGGGGACCCAAGGGAAAGTTTCCTAAAGTGTTGGGATGGTTCTCAAGGGTCCTGTAGCTCATGTGGAAGGCTTGTATGTTGTGATTTTGTTGATTCCATTTCCTTAAGGTCACATAGGAGGTTGAATCTGATCATACTAGCCTCTCATTGCATGTTTACCCCAGTTGGACGGTTACTTGGGTAGATGTTGGAGGAGGTTGTTATAGAGTGGTATCAGAGCATGGTTTACCCCTTGGACTGGATGGGTTGTGTGTGTAGGTCATGCATGCATGTCAGTTGCATGTGTATCTCTTATGCTTGCATTCCATGTGCTTTTTTCATTGCGTGGTGTTGATCATGGTTGTAGTGATGTCACCATTTGGAAGTTGATGTTGTTGTTGTGGGATGCATTGTCATGAGTGTATGGTTGGTTACATGTTGTTATATTTCGCTTACATATATCATTATGTACAAATGGTTATATTCTTGTATGCTTGGTTACATTATTGTATGCTTGGTTTCATGTATCATTCTTGTTAGCTTGGTTTCAAGTATTGTTTGCTTATGCTTGATTATGTGTTTAGGCATGTGTATGGTTGATTACACATTTCTTATGCATGTTGATGTTTGCATGTGGCCATGTGTACAATGGTGTAATGGTTGTTTTCATGCATGAGGTCATGGTATGTGTAGTCGATATGGTCATGCATTGATGACTGGATTCTAGCTACAATGATGTTTATGTGTTGATGCACTTATTTGTATATGTCTATATGTTGTTATGATTATGTTATACATGTATCACACTGATTTGGATGATCTTTCAGATAAGGTATACTCCTTGAGCTATGCTAAGGTACGTTGATTTATTGTGATTTTGTTTAGCTGACATAGCATGCCTTGTAGGAAAAATATCAAATGGCTAGCAAGATGGTAGGCTACAAAGACTCTCCCTATGAATTAGATGAGCATCGTGGTGTTGGGCACTCTTCTGATTTGGCAGACACGTTGAAAATATTAAAGGAAGAAATAAGGAGTTATAAGGCAGATCCTACGGGCACAAGAGAAACAAGCAGAGGTTAATGTTATACTTCAGATTTTGTCAAAATTGTAGTGACAAGGGCCACTCAGATCAACCATGGCCAGGAAGAAAGAACTAATGGGGCATATGGTAGTAGGTTCATGGTGGTCACATTTCAGATAGACATGACACTATTAGATATGGCAAGTTGTTGGATACTCTGTGTTATCACCCTAAAATATTTGTCTCTAAGCTTTGGTAAGTTGCCTTGTTTCTAATCATATTCTTATAAGTTTTGAGTCAGCTCATCACAATTAGTGTCATTCTCATTTACAAACCCTTCTTTTAGTCATGGTGTTAAAGGGTCTCTAGGTCATTTCATGCTTTAAGAGTTAGGTCATAAGGTTAGAAGTGTTTCAAGGTCATATCTCTTTTCCATCAAAGTCTGACAGCCTCATTCCATGTCCTAGAAGCCTCACCATGAGTTTGGAAGTCATATCTCACATTACTTTTGAGAAATTTTTAAACTATCTTCGAAATCACTGAACTAGGAGTTTTCGTAGCGCACTACGAAACCCCTGTAGCAGCCTGTTTTAGCAGAAAAACTTTGTTTTCTGCTTTTACTAGTCAATTTCTAAAAGCTTTCCTGAGCAGCTGAGAACTTAATTTTGCAAAATGAAAGAGGCTTGTATTTCTAACATGCTGCACTACAAAAACCTCTTTCAGTTTCTTCAAATTCATTCTGAGGTGGGAGGACTTTATGGTTAAACTTGCGCTACGAAACTGCTGAAAGTCAAGCTTTGTCTTCTGGTTTTAGCAGTCTTTTTCAAGATCAGTTTCTGGTCACATGAAAGGGTATTTTGGAATTCTGAAGGAGGTTTATCTTCATCAATTCTCTTAATACAATAACCTATCTCAATTTATTCATAAGTGTTTTCAGTTGGGAGATACTAAGCTTTCATTGAGACCCTACTTTCAGAAAACAGATTTTTTCCTGTTTGCCACGTGTTTTTCAAGGACAGATTTTGAACAGCTGGAGGAATGTTTTAAAAAACCAGGAGAGGTTTTTGTTCTAGACAACATGGGATACAAAAAAATCCTTCAGTTTCATAAAATGTGTCATGGATGAAGAGATAAAGGCTCTGTAATTTTCAAGGATCTAAACCTAAAAAACAGGGAAACATGTTCCCTAATTTCTAGGGTTTGTCATCAGCAGTTGGGTGACCACGTGGGAAGCTTCATCAAATTCGACTTCATGGAGTTTTAGGTGTCAAAGAATTCTTTAAATGCTTAGATAAGGTTGTTGAATCATAATAAGGAGTTACACTCCTAGTTGTATTAGGTCACTAGCACTCCTAGTTAACAGCTAGTTCTAATTAATGGTTTGTTTTATGGTTAGAATAGGTGTCACTGATGGCAAATTCGATTTCTATTGATGAGGGATGATGGAATCCTATTTGTAAAGGCTTTATATAGAGCATGAGGTCGAATTAGCAAAGGGTTGGAGACTTTTTGGCTCAGCTGCTGCTCTATGTGC
>APFE030566973.1:105967-119014 GCA_000404065.3 Pinus taeda | reverse complement strand
TAAATTAAATAACATGTAATTTTATATTTATCAACTATTTAATTTGTATAGCTAATTATATTAAAATACCATTAAAAATATGTAAAATTAACCATTTAAATTCATTATTGGATAAAGATTTTTTATTTACCATACAAAAATATTTTAAAAGAAAGAAGATATTATAAAATAAAATAAAAGATGGAAATTAGCATAAAATTAAAAATCTACTTGTTAAGGTGTTAAGAATGAGACAAGACACATCACTCTAAGGGTGCAAATGACAAGCATCACCACATCACCACCCCCTTGCATAGATTGATAGTTTATAGCATTGAGAACTAATGGGTGATACTTATGACTCCTACGAAGATAACTTTTAAACAAAACTTTAATCACAATCTGAACGAGCAATCACGGTGATGCAAGAAGATAGAGATTCATTGGTACCAAAATGATTATGGTATTTTTTCCCATCATGAACTATATGGAATCTGCACCTTTTATATCTTGTCATAATGAACATCATTTCTATTCAAATAAGGGTTTGAATAACATCTCAACTTATCAATAGGAATCCCATCATCATGTCAGGATTTAGTGCCAAATTATCAATTCACTCAGTTCAAATTAATAGGAATCCCATCATCATGTCAGGATTTAGTGCCAAATTATCAATTCACTCAATTCAAATTAATATGTTCAATTAGATTCTCACTTGTTTCAAATAATTGAATTCTCAAGATTGATGGCTCAATAACCAATTTTGATTGGCTTCCGTTATTGAAATAAATACTCAACTAAAACTCCTCAAAACATTGTTCTTTAAATTGTAAAATAACGGTAGTGTAATTCAAGAAATAGGGTTAGTTTAGATGTACCAAATGACAATGTTACAATTTATACTAATTGCAAAAAATAAATTACTACCCTAATTGGAATAAAAAAATTGAACTAAGCTAAGTTAATAAAGTAACATGCAGCTATTCTAACATGTAAAAGAATATGTGCCTATGTTAAATAGTCTAATAGTTTGTAAATTCTCATTACGAGAGTTCATGGAGATCACAATTTGAAATAATCTTTATGTGAACACATGCAACATAATTAGTCATTTACACTATTTTGCATAACCAAACAATTATAATTTAGTTAACCATTGTAATATCTCTTTGTTTCTATGTAAATATCTTTATGTTTTTACACTAAATTATTTTTATGTTTGATAGCTAGAAAGTCATGATGGATTTGAATTAAGGTCAACAATAAAGTATGATGATGTAATAAATGAATTTTATTTAAAAAAAAAAAATGGAAATTACTTGGGAAAGAAACACTAGAGTTAAAAGGTTTTTTCCAAGATCTGGAAACCATTATTGGTGGATGAGATCTCAATAATCTTCCCTTAAATAAATCCTAAAAATCCCTAGGAATTTATCAATAAGATTTAATATGATGAGAGAGAAGATCTATTAAATCACTTAGTTGGAGAAGAACACTAAGGGTGGAATAAAGCTTTGTGGGAGAGAAATACGGGGTTAAAGAAAAAGGAAAAATAATACCTTTTTCGGAAAGTCAAGGAAAGAAAGTTGAGGAAGTTGGGTTGGTAGACCCAGAAAGGCAGGATACTACCAAAATATATCTGATAGGAAGGAAAATTATAAAGGGAGATCAAGAAGGAATCAAGGGGGTTGATTTCCAATGGCAAGATCATTTTCTTTGGCTTGGGGGAGGATTGGAGGATACAGATCGCAAACTGGAGGAATGTGTTTCCTGCCCAAGTAATTTTGAGACAACAAATATGGTTAGATGATTCACTTGTTTTGGTTGAAATTCTTATGCATCTAAATTAATTATAAAAATATGTTTTATTTTTTCTAGAGGATTAAAATGTTTTAATTGTTATCAATATCATTGAAGTGCTTTGAATTATAGAAGAATTATCTAGAACTTACAAACTGCTACTATTGGTTTCATATGATAGCTTTATGGATTTCATTAATACGATTATGTTGATGGTTGAACATTAAATTTGGGTATAAATTTGAAGACAACCACTCGGAAGGGAACATGTGAATAGAGTTGTGCCTCATAAAAGGTAAACAGAGGGGTAGGAAAGTGATCGTGTTGGAATCCCATTATTCATATATCCTTATTTCTGGTCATTTGAACAATATTTAGGTACTTTTTTTAATGTTATTATCAGCTTTGTAACACCTATTGGATGAAAATAATATTATCATAAGTAGCAACTTGTTAGTAGGAGATAAACACCCCTTGATTTGGTGTTGGCATTACTACACTAATAAATAAATAATAAATCATAATAAATTAAATAAAATGGGTAGGCAGGCCTACTTGGATATACGCATGCACTGGATGGAGGAGGGCATCCTTATCTCGATTTTTTATTCATAGAATATTCGACAATTAGACAAACATGGGCGCAGTCAAATAATTTACCATACCCATGTCTGTCTGATTGTTTAATATTCGGTGAATTAGCAATCGATATAAACTCAGGGGATGGAGGAAGAACCTTGAATGGCAACTGATGTTCAATTTAGAACCCAGGTCAGTTCATGGTTCAAATAATAAGATGAGGGTATATCCTAAAACTTAGTTGTGATAAATGGGGGAAGTAGGAGCTAGATTTTGTAGTGGATTAAAAAAAAAAAAAAACTCAAATGGAAAGCTTGAACCGATGACCAATTTTTACCATAAATAACTTGCAGTCATATGGTTGAGTTTAAATTTGATAGGAGAAGGGGTCGCATACAATCCGGATATATATAGTTATATTATATTTATTATATATTATTATATATATTATATATATATTATATTAATATATATATATATAATATATATATATATATATATATTCGAGAAGAAGAGAGAGAGAGAGAGGAGTGCCATAATTTAAATTTGAACTTAAATAGGAGAAAAATATACTTTCAGACATGACGAGAAAACACATCAGAGTAAATTCAAAAATAATCATAGTAAATTGTAAATGGAGAGTGAAATTTCTCTCATTAATTATTGACAGACATACACACACCCCATTTATAAACGGTCTGTATGTTTGAATCAACTTCTTGTATATCTTGAGATGTAGAAACCCCTTTGGATTCATTAAAGACATTGATACTATAATTACTCAAGTATGTAGCCTAAATGGGAGATGAACCATTTGAAAAAAGAATATCAAACAAAAACAAAACTGAATTATTTTACAATAAACTTATCATGAATCCTATTCTACATACGTGTCATAAGAAGGAAGAAATGTGAACCCCAAGGTGGGGCCTTCATCCAGTCAATTATAGCTTACATCCAAGAATGAAAATAAAGGAAATACAAATAACAAGCATTGAGTTCTTTACAATGAACTTCCAAGGCGTAACAAGCTCTGGGCAAATTAAAATGTACCACTATATCTAAAAAACAAAGTTATATATACTTTTGATTCTATAGAAAAGTAGTTGCCAATAAACCAACCCTTATGGTTGGGTATTGTGACTGAGAAATTGTCACACACAGAAATTTATAATCATGGAGAAGCCTTATCCTAAGGTACTCAGACTGCATAGTTAGCAGCAAAAGCATGAAACCAACCTATGGCAGGATAACGGGTCATTAGCAAAAGAAGTTCCTTGATGGTGGGGATGAAAAACAAAACCTTGAAATCATGTTATCTCCTTACCTGTAGACACCCAAATCAAGAAAGGTTAGGAGTACGGATAAAAGAGGTGAGTTTCCATATGATTACAGGGTTTTAAATAAAGAATATTGTTCTTATTACCTTTAACATAGATGACACCCCTACATTCCCTTTTTACTTGAAATGTAAAAAAATTATTAATATGGTTAAGTCAAGGCTATATGTGCACTTAAAATTCCTTGAGATTAATCAATAGAGGTTTGTGGAAAAAAATAGGTAGAGAGCTTACCCAATGCCTAGGTATCAACAGATTCTAGCGGGTTATTGTTGGGTGGCAAGAGTTTGTTTCTTTTAAATCTATAGATTCAGCAATCCTCTCAGCATGACAACGCTAGGAAAAAAATACAAATAAAATAAATAAATAAATTTACCACAAAATTTGACACATCACATGATATCATATCTAGGGAATTACTGAGGATAAATGTGAAACAAAGATCATATAATAATAAAAATAAACCCACCTATGGAGGGCTCTCATAAACCATAGAAGAGAAACAATTGATAGTCGTCTTGGCCATCTGGAATGAGATATAGTTTCCAATTCCAAGGGTTGCATTAACACAGAAAAAAGACCATACACTATTGTAAATAAATCCCAGAGACTTTACATAAAAATAATAGAAAAGACACTATAATATGGCAATTACCAATTGGTCGGTGAAGATGGTTCGATGAAGAACAGATCTTGTGGAACGGCCATGAAGTCATATAGTAGGGTTCACCTGTCAAACCCTCTCCCTATTTCCCCTTACAGCACGCGAAGGGTCGAATACCTATCAAATGGAAGGGAAAGGGCATTGAAGGATAGTTTAGGGTTTAGCAAGATGAGATACACCATCAGATTAACTCAAATCATCTCCACCATTCATAGGTAGGCTTGAATTCCCATGTGAGATCACATGGAACCTAGAGTGGTGGTGAGAGTGGATTCGTTACCTAGTTGTGAAGAAACACATCACCCTATCACCTTAATGGCTTCACGTATTAGCCTTAAAGTTATCATAATATTGCATAGTAAATGAGATTACTAAAGATTAAATTAAAGCGGATGTAATGATAAGCCTCCTTAATAAAGCAAACGTGATTATGGAATTAAGGTGGCTTGAGATACTCATTTTCCTAGGAATCCAAACCATATATAACACTTACCATACTCCCTTTATGATAATTACAAGTCCTGAGAGGTATATTAAAAACTAGGGTAGGGAATTAATGAAATTATTACATGTGGATTCTCTTTAAAGCGAGGGGAGTAAATGGGCCTCTTCAAATATAAATCGACATTAATCTAGAACAAGGTATTGAGCCTTAAATACAATTCCTTAACGAGCATTTCAATACTAACTAACGAGGTTAATATATAACATGGAAACCCTTGGTGAATCCTTGACATTTGACCATCACACCATGTTGAGGTAAATAGGATATGTAAGATGTTGAAATGTAATACATATCCCCAAAGGAGTATGTGATTATCTATTTACAAATTCCAAAAGGTATAGTCAAGTTATGAGTTAAAATAATAAGCGAAGTCATAACCTGACGACCATATTTTTTCCAAAGGCTGGAGATGTATTCTCCACCATTAGAGGAGCATATGAAAGGTGTTCTGAAATTAGACTATGGTAATAATAATAATTGAAACAATAAAACTAGGCAAAGGGAATTAGAACAATAATTAAATAAGAAAAGAAAAAAATAAGTAAGAATGAGGTATGTGAGATATGGTATCAGAGCCCAGGTTCAAAATGGGGCTCAAAGGAACCACCACAATAATAGTTAGAAATATACAATATTGGAAAAAATTAGGAAATGCAGTACTAACATTTGATTTTGTTTGAATAAAAGGTATTCAAGTGAAGCAACCTACTACAAAATGGCAGAGGATCCCCCTCGAGCTATAACAGTAGGGGAAGAGTTATATGTTGAGTTGGGAAATGGAAGTACCCCACCAACATCTCAATTTATGGACATTATTAGAAATTTTCATCAAGAACTGGTTCATCTCAGGAGCAACAATGAACATCGACTAAAGGCTAGTGAAGAACAAGAAAGGATGATAAGAGAATTGACAGAAAATTCTAGTCACAGAGAAATTGAATCTGAGGTACCGAAAAGAAAAAAAAGTTGAGATGGAATGAGAAGTATGAAAGTGAAGGTGATTCTGATACGACTTACCCAAAAACCCAGAAGAGAAAGAGGAGGATGGACCTACAAGGGGAGTTTAGGAAGATAAAACTTCCTACTTTTGATGGGGTAAAGGACGAGGATGCAGATGCTTGGCTCCTCAACATGACCAAGTATTTTCAGCTTTATGAGTATGAGAGTAATTTGAAAGTTAGATTGGTCGCTCATCAACTGCAAGGCATAGCTACTCTTTGGTGGGAAGAGGTAAAAAATGTTCATATTTTGGAGGAAAATACAGTATCTTGGGAGGAGTTCCAAAAACAGTTTAAGGCTTGATATCTAAATGAATGATATTATGATGACTATGTAAAAGAGTTCCATGAGTTAAGATTGTGACAGTTAATTATGGATGCATTTGTGGATAAATTTACAAATTTGTTGTGGTATGTTCCATATATTAAAGAAGAGAAAGCCAAGGTACAATGATTTTTGAATTGTGTACCTGTTCCTTACAAAGAAAATATTGAGTTCGACAATCCTAAGACAATGGATGAGGCAGTAAGGAAAGCAAGATTGTGCATTAGAAGTTTAAAAATAGGGTTGAAGGCTCAAAACCTTGGAAAATAAGGACAAAAACAAATCTTCAATGGAACTAAAAGGTGGAAACCCACTTATATTAAAAATTTTGGGAAGGATCATCAGCGGTAGAGCTTCAGTAAGAGAAATTTGAATTAGCTGGTGAAATCTCAAACTGGGTCCAAACCCATGAATCTGAGCAATACAAAAACCAATGAGTTCAAGGAGAGGTAATCATTGAAGTGTTAGGGGCGCAAGAATTATGTTTGTTAAGGGATTTCACGCACAACCCTAGATCGAGTCAAATCATTCAAGTTGTTTATGAAGCAACTACGGTGAATAACATTTCCAGATATATTCCTAGAATAAGTGCAGCATTGGAAGATCGACAGGAGGAGCACCAATCCACTATGATAGAAATTGAAGGTACAATTTCAACTCGATATGTTTGTGTTTTAACTGATCCAAGGGCTATTTTAAGTTACATTAGTCCTCAAACTATGGAGAAATGTAAACTAAAAGATGAAAAATTTAAGACCGCATGGCTAGTACAATTAGTAATCGGCACCAAAAGGAAGGTAAATAGCTAAGTAAAACAATGTCATATCAATTTAAATGGCTGTTCCATGGAAGAAAATTTCAATATCCTCCCTTTAGGGTCCTGCGATGTATTGATAGGCATGGACTGGTTAGAGAAACAAGAGTTGTTATAAACTGTTTAGAGAAAACTGTAAGTTGTGTGAGTCAAGATGAACAAACTCAGTTAATTAAAGGCATACTAAAACTAATATTAGTTAGACAAATTTCAGCCTTACAGCTAAAAAGGAGTGCAAGAAAAGTATGTCAGATATATGGGGTGCATGTGGAAACAAACGAACAACAACCTGAAAAGAAAAATCTGGAGGCTTTTCCCATTATTGAGTTTTGAGATGTGTTTTTGAAGGAAATTTCAGGCTTACCTCCCTGCATATATATCAATTTCTCCATTGATCTGGTACTAGGTGCAACCCTGGTGTTTAGAGATCCTTAAAGGATGAGTATACCTTAGCTACTATAGTTGAAAATGCATCTATAGGAACTATTAGATAAAGTCTATACTAGACCTAGTGTCTCACCGTGGGGAGCTCCTGTGTTATTTTTCAAGAAAAAAGATGGCACATTTAGAATGTGTATCGATTATCGGTAATTAAACAAGTTAACCATCAAAAATAAATACCCACTACCCTAAATTGATGACTTGTTTGATTAGGTGACGAGGGAAACCATATTTTCAATTGATTTAAGGATCAGATATCACCAGCTAAGAATAAAATATGAATATATTCATAAGACATTTTTGGACCCACCAGCAACCTTTATATATTTAATGAACAATGTACTAAATAAGTACCTCGTAAATTTGTACTAGTATTCATAGATGCCATCCTAATGTATTCCAAAAATGAAGTACAAAAGGGACATCTGAAATTAGTGCTGGAAACTTGAAGGGAACATCATTTATATTCTAAATTTAGAAAATGTGAGTTCTATAAGGACAGGATACATTATTTGGGCCACGTTATTTGAACTTTATGTTGATTTGGAGAAGGTCAAGGCCATCTTAAATTGGCCATACCTAAGGATGTGTTAGTTGTTTTCTCCTTTATGGGAATCACCAAATACTACTGAATATTTATAGATGGATTCTCTAAATTGGCCTACCCTATTACATCCTTACAAAAGAAAGGAGTAAAAGTTGGATGGACAACTAAATGTTAGGACAGATTTGAAAAATTAAAACACTTACTTACAGTGGTCCCTATTCTAAAAATTGCAGACCCAAATAAAGAATTTATTGTTTTCATGGATGCTTGTTTGGAAGAGTTAGGGGGGAGTTTTGATGCAGGAAAATTCAGTGGTGGATTATGAGTCGAGGAAACTGAAAACACATGAAAGGAATTATGCAGTATATGATTTAGATTTGGCAACTATAATCCATGCTCTAAAGATGTGGAGACATTACATATTAGGGAAAAATTTTGCTTTGGTAACCGATCATATCAACTTGAAATATTTTTTTAGCCAAACAGATCTTTATGTTAGACATGTGAGGTGGCTGACTTTTCTTAGTGAGTTTGAATTTGATATTAAACACATAAAAGGAAAATAAAATAAAAGATAATATTCCTTAAGAAAAGATGCACTTTCTCTAATGGGGTTACGTGTTAGCAATATTAACACATATTTTGTAGATCAGATTAAAAGTTTAATACGGAAAGATCATAAATACTTAGAAATTTAACAAAAGTTACAGCAAACTGTAATTCCAGATTATGCTGAAAATTCTGAAAATTTGTTAATCTACAGAAATAGACTATATATCCCCAATTGAGTGCTTTGAAACAAATGGTACTAAATGAATATCATAAGAAACCATATTCAGGATATCCCGGATATCAGAAGATGATAACAACATTAAGAAAATAGTTTTTCTTTTCGGGCATGAAGAAGGAGGTGGCAAAATATTTATCAAAATGTATAGAATGTTAATAACTTAAGGTGGAACACCAACACCCTGTTGGATTGTTAAATCCATTGACCATTCCTGAATGGAAATGGAAACTGATTTCATTGGATTTTATTACAGGTTTTCCAAGAACAAAACATCAACATGATTCCATTATGGACGTGGTGGATACCTTAAGTAAAGCAGCACATTTTATACCAGTACAGGCAACTTATGGAACAACCCAGATTTCCAATATCTTCATGAAGGAGATTTTTTGGCTACATGGAGTACCAAAGATGATAGTATCAGATACGGACACAAAATTCACTTCTCAATTTTGGAAATCTTTATTTATATGTATGGAGAAACAACTAAATTTTAGCACTACATATCATCCCCAAACTAATGGACAAACTAAGAGAACATAACAAATTAAAGAGGATATTTCAAGAATGTACGTCATGGATAGACCTACAACGTTGGAATACTTTCTTCAATTAGTCGAATTTTCTTACAACAACAGCAACCAAACTTCAATAAAAATTAGTCCTTTTGAAGCTTTGTATGGCAGGAAATGCCATACAGCCCTCAGATGGAGTCATATCGAGGAAAAAATAATATTGAGACCATATGCATTGCAGGAAATGGAGTAGGTGGTGTAGAATATTAGATAAAATATTAAAACTTCACAGAACAGGAAGAAACGTTACGCTAATAAGAAGTGAACTCACAAGGAATTTAATATTGGAGACCACGTTTACTTAAGTGTGAAACCAAGGAAAAATACCTTTAGAACCGGAACCTATACAAAATTTGCACCATGATTCTGTGGGCCTTTTGACATTTTGGACATAATTGGGCTTGTAGTATATCATCTGGCATTGCCCAACCATATTAGAATTCATAATGTATTCCATGTGTCTTTACTAAAAAAATGTGTTCATGAAAATTCTCACGTAATTGATTGGAGCTTGATACATGTGGAACCAGAAGGATATTTCCTGACAAAGATACTTCGCATAATAAAGCGGAAAGAGATCTTACTCCAGAATCGAGTGATCGCTCAGGTTAAAGTACAATGGAATCACTTTACACCTAAGGAGGCTACTTGGGAGCTAGAAGATAAATGCAAGAAGATTACCCAATATTGTTTCAGGAAATAAGAAAAAGAACAATGAACACCAAGGATAGTGTTAATTTAAAAAGGGGGCGAAGATGTAATACCCCTTTGTTTCTATGTAAATATCTTTCTGTTTTTGGACTAAACAATTTTTATATTTGATGGCTAGAAATCCATGATGGATTTGAATTAAGGTGAACAATAAAATATGATGATGTAATAAATGAATTTAATTAATGGAAAAAAAAGAACTGGAAATTACTTGGGAAAGAAACACTAGATTTAAGATGTTCTTGCCAAGATTTGGAAACCATTATTCGAGGATGAGATAAAAACAATCTTCCCTTAAATAAGTCCTAAAAATCCCTAGGAGTGATCAATAAGATTTAATATGATGAGAGAGAAAATATATTAAATCACTTAATTGGAGAAAAACACTAAGGAAGGCTGGAATAGCATTTTGGGAGAGGAAGATGGGCTTAAAGAAAAGGAAAAAAAAAAAAAAACAAAAACACCTTTTTTTATAAAGTCAAGTAAAGAAATCCTAGTAGTGGGTTGGCAGACCCAAAAAGGCAGGACACTTCCAAAATAAATTTTTTGGGAAGGAAAATTATAAAGGGAGATCAAGAAGGAATCAAGGGGGTTGATTTCCGATGGCAAGATCATTTTCTTTGTCTCAAGGGAGAACTAGAGGATATAGTTTGTGAACAGGAGGAATGTGCTTCCTGCCCAAGTAATTTCAAGGCAGCAAATCTGGTTAGAAAATTCAGTTGTTTTGGTTGAAATTCTTATGCATCTCAATTAATTAGAAAGATTAAAATGTTTTAATTATTATCAGTATCACTAAAGTTCTTCAAATTCTAGAAGAACTATCTAGAGCTTACAAACTACTACTATTAGTTTCATACAATAGCTTTATGGATTTCATTAATATGATTATGTTAACGTTTGAACTTTAAATTAATTATTCTTTGGGTAACAATTTGAAGACATACAGTCAGAAGGGAACATGTGAATAGAGTTGTGCCTCATATAAGGCAAATGGAAGGGTAGGAAAGTAATCGTGTTGGAGACCCATTGTTCATATTTCCTTAATTCTAGCCATTTTAACAATATTCAGGTACTTTGTTGAATGTTAGTATCGGCTTTGTAACACTTATTAGACGAAAATAATATAATCATAGGTAGCAACATGTTAGTAGGGGAGAAACACCCCTTGATTTGGTGTTCCCATTACTACGTTAATAAATAAATAAATAAATCATAATAAATGAAATAAAATGGGGAGGCAAAGCTACTCGAAAACATATATGCATGCATAGGATGGAGGAAGAATATTGAATGGTCACTGAGGTTCAATTTAGAACCCGGTTCAGTTCATGCTTCAAATAATAAGATTATAGTGCATTATGAAACTAGCTCACAAAAAGATAGAAAAGAAAGATAAATGCCTTAGAATTCATCCTCTTCAAAGGGGAAACCTCCTTTACATTACACAAATGAACAATTCTTAGATGATACGAATGACAAGGCCTCCTTTCTATATATAGGAGTCTAAGGGGTCATAATGTAATCAGAGCCGACATAACAATAATAATGTAACAACATAACAATAACAACAGTGGGCTTCTATGGGGCACAATAATCACAATATGGGGACTATATGGGCTCAACAATATAATAAGGGGGTTCCACTAATAATAATAAGGGTTACACTAGTAGTATACGGACCTAACATGCCCCTCTCCTTCAAAAAGTGTTGTCCTCAAAGCTTGAGTAGTTATGGATGCTTTTGCATAAAATTCTCGTCCTACCATGTGGAATCTTCAGTGGGTAAGTTCTTCCACTTGATGAGATGCTCTGAAATTGAACAATTTCGTAGCTTTCAGGTTCTTGTTTAAGTGACTACTTCAGGTTCCAATAGTATTTTTCATTCCTCGTCAAGTTCTGACAATATTGCTTGAACTGGGAGCATGTCACTTATAAACTTCTTTAAGCATGAAACATGGAAAACTAGGAGCACTCTCGAAGATGCAGGAAGCTCCAATTTGTATGCCATAGTATCAATACTTTGCAGCACCTTGTAAGGACCATAGTACTTTGGTGATAATTTATTATCCTTCTTAGCTTGCTTGAGGGACATTTGTTTGTATGGTTGTATTCGTAAAAATACCCAATTGGCTATATCAAAACTTATTTCACTGCGATGTTGATCTACCTATTGTTTCATTCGATTCTGTGCCAAAGTGAGGTTTTCCTTTAAGAGTTGGAGAACTTGTTGTTGTTGAGGGTCTACCTTAACACCTTCATGAGATACAATATGACCCAATTATTCCACCTCTTGTACTCCAAATAAATATTTGGAGGTTTTTTCATATAATTGTTTCTCGTACAATAGTCTCACCATTCTATCAACATGTTGAACATCATCCTTCCAAGACTTGTTGTAGATTAGTATATCATCAAAAAATACTAACACAAATTTTCTAAGGAAGGGTTTGAAAATGGAATTCATCAAACCTTGGAATGTAGAAGGAGCATTGGTAATGCCAAAAGGCATGACCAAAAATTCATAATGACCCTCATGAGTTCTAAATGTTGCTTTCGGAATTCCTTCAGTCTTCATTCTCATTTTATGATATCCTACTTGAAGGGCCAACTTGCTGAAGTAAATTTCTCCATGCAATTCATCTAGTAATTCATGAATGAGAGGAATGGGAAATTTATCTTTAATAGTGAGTTTTTTGAGCTCTCTATAATCCAGACACATGCGCCATGATCCATCCTTCTTGTGCACCAATACTACTGGAGCAGAGAAAGAACTTTGACTAGGTTGAATTATACTAGCCTCTAGCATTTATGTAACCATACGTTCAATTTCACTCTTTTGTGCAAATGGATATCTGTAAGGCCCGATATTTGGAGGAACACTTCCTAGAAAATGAATAACATGATCATGATCACAAATAGGTGGGAGGCCTTTAGGAGTCTCAAATACCTTGGAATGATTGTCCAAGACTTTTTGGA
>APFE030566973.1:67694-105947 GCA_000404065.3 Pinus taeda | reverse complement strand
CCTTTCCTTCTGAAAAAAAAAAAAAAATTCAAGAAGAGTTCTTGAGAATCAAAATTTATTGTACCCAAAGATTGTAGCCGTTGGACTCCTAAAACAACATCAGCGCCACCTATTGGAATGGAAAGCATTGGACTATTCAAAACATATTCTCCCATGGATAGCTTGATATTATGGCACTTTCCAGAGAAATTTATGGTTCTTCCATTTGCAACTATCACTTGACACTCTGGTGCTAGATATCGGAAGCAATTCAATTCCTTTGCTATCTTACAATGAACAAAATTATGGGTACTGCCCGAATCAATCAACACTATTACCTTATTATTCTTGATATGTCCTTCTATCTTGATAGTTTGTGGAGTGGTAATTCCTGCCAATGCATTACAATATATGGTCAAATTCATTTCTTGATGCTCGATGTGATTGTTCACTTCTTGAACCTTTTTCTTCTTGATATGTCCTTCTATCTTGAGAGTTTGAGTGGTAATTCTTGTCAATGCTTTACAAGATATGATCGGATTCATTTCTTATTTCTCTAGGGTTGGTTCCTGGTGTATATCCTCTTCTTTTGATGTTCTTGATCCTTTTCTTCCTCCTCTTCACAATCTATGTGAAATAAATTATTCTCAACGCACTTATGGCCTTTAGTGTATTTGCTATCATAAATGTAACAAAGCTCTTTTTCTCTTTTTTCTTCCAATTGGTGTGGTGTAAAACTTGTAGGTTGTGGAAGCTAGGAGCAAAACCACTTCCATATTTATAGTTGTGAGTGGTAGGATTTTTTTGTTTCCATAATTCCGCTTTCAATTTTTCTTATCAACCTGAATGCCTTCTCCAACGAATCAAGTTCCCAAAGACGAACCTCGTGTTGAATGTTATCCCTTAAATTCCCTATGAAGACATCAACCCTTTGCTTCTCTGGAATATAATTTACCCTTATATTCAATTTTTGGAAGTCTTTAATGTGCTCTGCAATTGAACCTTTTTGTTTGAGATTTATCAATTGGCTAAAAAAGGTGTTGCTCTTTGTATCCTCATTATGTGCTATCATTTCCTTTGTGAAAATTGACCAAGTGACAAGTGTTTTACAAGAACAAAGCCCTTTATACCATAAAAATGGATTTGATTCTAAATATAAAGATGTAATACATACCTTTTGTAATATTTTTACATCATGTAGATCGAAATATTGTTCCATATGTAGTATCCAATTTACCAGATCCTCGTCATCAAACTTCCTCATATCACATTTTCTTGATTTTAGGAGCTCGATCTTACAATGATTGTAACTCTATAATTTCAGATCTCCCAGGTATGAAATTTCGTCCTACACTAGCCCTCTATGTCCTCTTTCTAATGCCACTAGTCTGATCGAAATTGGATTCTCCTTGAAAGAGTTATGCCCAATCTCCCAAGTTGACCTGCTTATATACTTTTTCAGTTGAGTGAACTTGCACGAAGTTCCTCGTGTTACTGTTTCACCCTTCGGACCTAAAAATAATACACAAAAAATTACAATATATCCTATTTCTATAGCTTCTTATGAAAATTCAATCTGATGCTTAGAGAGAAAGTTATGATTTTCCCTAAGTCACCTATTTGGGATGTAATTCGGGAGCCTGCAAAAACCCTAAATGTCTTGGACTATATCTCCGAAAATATAGCGAAACAAGATCGGAAATTCAAGCCTAAGCTTCACCACGATTTGCTCTCAAATATGTTTTAATTGTAGAGTTTGAGCCTTCACCGAAAACAAATTATAATGAACATTCCATGATGACCTGTTTGAGATGGAATTTTGGAGCTTGCAAAAACCCTAACATCCTCAGATCATATTTCTAAAAATATAGAGAGACAAGATCAGAAATTTGGACCCGAGGTTCAGAATGATTTCTCTACAAATGTGTTTTTTTTTAGCTTCTGAAGATTTGTAGAAAAAATGGTATATCGAAAATTCCACGATGACCTATTTGGAGCAGCAAAACCCTAGAAACCAAAGCTTTGATACCAAATGTTATGAAACCAACTTACAAAAAGATAGAAAAGAAAGATAAACGGCTTAAAATTCAACCTCTTCGAGGGGGAAACCTCCTTTACATTACAGAAATGAACAATTCTTGGATGATACAAATGAAAAGACCTCCTTTCTATATATAGGAGTCTAAGGGGTCATAATGTAATTAGAGCTGACATAACAATAATAATGTAAGGGCACAACAATAACAATAGTGGATTTCTATGGGGCACAATAATCATAATATGGGGACTACATGGGCACAACAATATAATAAGGGGGCTGCAATAATAACAATAAGTGGTTACACTAGTAGTATAGGGACCTAACATGGTGTATCCCAAAACTTAGTTATGATAAATGGGGGAAGTAGGAGCTATATTCGACAATGGGTACAAAACATGAAAAAAAAAACTCAAATGGAAAGCTTGAACTTGTGACCAAGTTTTACCATAAATAGTTTACAATCATAAGGTCGAATTTAAATTTGATAGGAGAAGGGGTCACATACAATCCAGATATATATACATGTGTGTGGCTGTGTGAAAGTGCCATAATTTTAATTTGAACTTAACTAGGAGAAAAATATAATTGCAGGCATGACTAGAAAACACATCAGAGTAAGCTGAAAAATAATCATAGTAAATTGTTAAGCATGGTCAGTGTATCACTGAAAAATAATGAAATAAAATTAATTCCCTTTTTTAAGATGAATGGAGAGTGAAATTCCTCACGTTAATTATTGACAAACATACACATAGTCCATTTATAAATAGTTTGTATGTTTGAGGCAACTTCTTGTATATGTTGAGATATAGAAACCCCTATGCATGCATTGAGGACACTGATACTATAATTATTGAAGTCTATAGCCTAAATGGGAGGTGACCCATATGAAAAAAAGAATACCAAACAAAAAAACAAACGGAATTATTGTACATTAAAATTATCATGAATCGTGTTCTACATACATGTCATAAGAAGGAAGATATACGAACCCAAGGGTGGGACCTTCATTCAGTTAATTATAGCTTACATCCGAGAAGGAAAATAAAGGAAATACAAATAGAAGGTATTGAGTTCTTTACAATGAAATTCCCTGGCGTAACAAGCTCAGGGCAAATTAAAATGTACCATTGTGTGTACAAAACATATATATATATATACTTTTGATTCTACATAAAAGTAGTTTCCAATAAACCAACCCTTATGGGTTAGTACTATGACTGAGAAACTGTCACAAACAAAAACTTATAATCATGGAGAAGCCTTATCTTAAGGCACTCGGAACACATAGTTAATAGAAAAACCATGAAACAAACCTATGGCATGAAAAGGGGTCATTAGAAAAAGAAGTTCCTTGATGGTGGGGATGAAAAAACAAAGCCCGAAATTCATGTTATTTACTTACCCCAAATCAAGAAAAGTTAGTAGTATGGATAAAATAGGTGGGCGTTCAGACGAATACAGGGTTTGAAATAAAGAAGATTGTTATTTTTATCTATAATAGAGCTGACACCCTTGTATTCCCTTTTTACCTGAAACATAAAAACATTATTAATATGGTTAAGTCAAGGCTATATGTGCACTTAAAAATCCTGGAGATTAATCAATAGAGGTTGAGTTGCAAGAGGTTGTTTCTTTTAACTCCATATATTTAATCCTTTTGGCATGATAGCATTGGGAATAGAAAATAAAATTTACCCCAAAAATTAACACATCAGAGGATATATTATCTAGGGAATTATAGAAGATAAATACGAAACAGAGATAGTATAAAAAATAAAAATAAACCCACCTCTAGAGTGCGCTAATCAACCGCTAAAGAGAAATAACTGATAGTCATCTTGGCCATCTAGAATGAGAATTAATGTCCAGAACCAAGGGTTGTATCAACACACGAAAAAGGTTGTAGACTATTTTAAATAAATCCCAAAGATTACACATAAAAACATAGAAAAGACACTATAATATGATGATTACCATTCGCTCGGTGAAGATGGTTTGATGAAGAACAAATCTTTTGGAATGGCCACGAAGTTAGATAGCAAGGTTCACCTGTTAAACCCTCTCCCTATTTCCCCTTACGGAACATAGAAGGTCGAACACCCAGCAAATGGAAGGGAAAGGACATTGAAGGATAGGTTAGGGTTTAGCAAGATAAGATACATCATCGTATTAACTCGAATCTTCTCCACTGTTCATGGGAAATATTTAATTCCCATTTGCAGATCATGTGGCACCTAGAGTGGTGGCAATTGCTGATTCATTGCCTGATTGCCTAGAAACACATCACCCTATCACCTTAATGGTTTCATGTATTATCCTTAAAGGTATTGTAATATTGCACAGTAAATGAGATTACTTAAGGTTCAATTAAAGTGCATGCAATGATAACCCTCCTTAATAAAGCATACGCAACCATGGAATTAAGGTGGCTTGCGATAATCATTTTCCTAGGAATCCAGGCCATATGTAACACTTATAATACTCCATTTTATGATAATTAGAAGTCTTGAGAATTAGATTAAAAAATAGGGTAGGGAATTAATAAAATTATTACATGTGGATTCTCTATAAAGCGAGGGGGGTACATGGGCCTCTTCAAATATAAATCGACATTAATATAGAACAAGGTATTAAGCCTTTTTGCGTTGTACAACAACCCCCCATTTCATAAAATTTTATCTTTAACTATAATATGAAATGGGTCCCTTTTTAGATTTATGAATAAAATTGGTATCAACTCATCCTTCATCAAAAGGTCCGAAAGAAACAATACATTATAAACCTTTTGAATAAACATACATCGGTCTTATAAAATAAATATACAATTCTTTATTATTGCAATAAATCGATCGCAAGATCGCATATCGCAACAACAAAGGATGCATAACGAAAAGTCCCATTAGTTTACCCCGATCCGAAAAGTGAATAACTATCGGATATCGGGAAAGGCAAGCAAATGTAACAAAAGGCCCTCGCACTTTTCTCCGATGCGATATCGCTATTGGCAATTAGGGAATGTACCACACACACATTTAAGACACATTTTAAAACACCCGATGCAAATAAGCTGTATCGCCATCGGGGATCGGGGATTTTGCAATGACACAAATATTACCACTCGAGCATTTCTACGATTCCGATTGCGATAAAGCTAAACAGGAATTTCAAAAAAGATTGAAAAGGCTTGGGTATATTATGTTAGACTATTATTAAAAGCCTTCCCATTCCCAATAGTGATTCACTTGCGATTAACCACCAAAAATCAAAGCCACGCTTGAATGAATCATTCGGCGAATAAACGATATGATGGGCATTTAAATGATTGACAGGATTAAGTGGCCAATTAATGGAGCAGTTATGTCGAAATCTCCTCAGAGATTGTATCCGCGACAGTATTATGTTAATCCTTCATTATTCATTAATTGATATAACTCTTTCATATTTGGCTTGCAGCACCTATTCTTTGTATTACGTTCATTTTATCTCCTGCGCAGAGCTCCGCCGAAGCAACAAATTTAAGTTAAATGGGGAAGAAATCCAAGAGATTTGCAGCAGCTTCAGCTCCCGCAGTGACAGGGCAATCTACTGCTGATCCAGGACCAAGCAAGAAAGGATTGATTTTAGACACTACCTGTCTTGGCCTCGGCAACACTAGCAGGAAAAGCATCTACAATTTAGTTGAAGCTGAAGAGCCTAAAACGGTATCAGTGCAAGCTACTGCAGGTTCAACCAGAAAGTCAGAGGCTACCCTAAAGGATTTAGTCGACTCCTACCTACACCGAATAGCAGCTTGGGAGAAAATTCTTCTGTATACAGATGCAGTGAGGTGGGCAGTTGAGGAAATCCTTGTTACAAATAGAACATTCTGCACAATCGACAGGAGAGTCTTTGGCTCATTTCAACCTAATGATTTGAGAAAAATGTACTACTTGCCTGAACCACAGAAGAAATACAACAAAGCATTTCTAGAGAAGTTCAGGGATGAGAATGAAACTGAATCAGCATCTATTTGGGAATGGAGACAAAACCCCACAAGGCACAAGCATGAATCTTCGGGTAAGTACTCTGTCGATTCATTATGTTGTCCTTATTGTTACGTCGAGGTGATGATGTGTAGGATTTGGGGATTACATGATTCTGCTAAATTCTCAATTGAAATGGTTCCTTTAATGGAAGCAGCAGCCAATAGTGAGATAATGGATTGGGGAAATATATTATCTAATAAGTTAGCCACTGCTATCCTTGAGTTTAGAAATAAAAATCGCATCACCTATAGGTCTATTCCTCTGTTTTATTATAGTGCCTATATTTTAGATACTCTTTGTTTCAACTCTAAATTTCATGTGTTGGGGTGGAGATGGAGTCCACAAGGCCCCATTCCGATTCACATTTATCACCAGAAGCTATGGAAAGCACATTATAAGGACCACCTGTATCAAGTTTGTAATGGTTTTATGTTGCCCATTTACTATGCCATTTTTGACAAGCTTGCTCTGAAAATTTCCTCATAAGAAGAGATTGACCTAATCACTCTAGGAAACTGGTTCGGAGAGGATAAATTCACATACATAAGAGTTTTTTGCAGCCTTGCCAAGCCTCATGTCCTTCCCTTGTACATACCCGACAAGCTATTGGCTAGAGAATTAGCCTATCAGATTACATCCGTAGGAGCAACCAAGACTCTAAGGACTTCAAAGAAGCAGGTTTGGCCTCCTTTTCCTCTAAGGTGTGGTTTTTACACTCTACATGACTATAATCATGTAGAGAAGGAAGCAGAAAAGATAAATATGCTAAATCTCGCCACCATTCCTAATAGGAGATTTGACCCAAGGAAAATCATCTATAATGTACTTGAACAGGCAAAACTCGCAAAGTTTGATCATAAAGAAGAGGATTTTGATGACTTATTTTCTTTGGTGGAGTCATTATTTCAGGTCCAAACACTATCTAAAATGAGATATAACGACGAAAGGTTAGTAGAATTCAATAAACTCAGAGAGAAAAGGTTGCAAACTCTGCCTCTGGATTTACTAGCTACTGCCCCAACGACATAATCAAGCAAGCCTGAACAGCGACTCACAGACAAACCTCCTGCTACATCAAAGATTCTTGAGGAAGTACACAGGAAAGAGCAGGAGGAAGCACAAAGGAAAGAGCAGGAGAAAATACAGGAGGAAGAGCAGAAAAAGGAGCAAGATAAGGGCAGCGAGGATGTCAATGTGGATACCCAGATTGATCCGAAATTGCTCCAAGAATGGCAGAAATTTGACTCCATCATAAGTAATCTGGAAGGTCCAAAAGGTGCCAATACACCCAAAGCAACAGATACATAGGATACAGCATCAACAAAGGTTCCAAGTGAAGAAACCAACGACCTACCCCATAGTACAGACTTAGAAATAATTCCAAAAGATCCCTCGGATGAAATCATTTTGCAGGTGGAGGATATACCTCCATTAGATGTCTTTTACAGTTCTAAACACAGGACCGTAGTAAAGTGACAACAGAAAAGGAGAAGGCTTGATCAACCTTCCTTGTTCCCAGAACAAATAGAGACAGCCAACGTAGTTTGGAAAGAGGAGTTTGATCCTTCCGATGACCTAATGAAGCTTTCCTAGTATGCCGGAGCCTATTCGGCAGCCACCATGGACAAGGCATTGGAAGTAAGTAATCTACTAAAAGAAAAAGACCAGGCAATTATTTTGTTGCAAACACAGCTGTCGGAGGCACAACAGAAAGTTGAACAATTAGAATAGAAATTGTCAACATAGCAACAATTAAATAATCAACTGAATAAGCAATTACTTGAAGAAAAATAGAGAGTAGATTCAAGCATGATTCAAAAGCAGAAAGAATTATCAGAACCATTGGCAAAATTGAAGACGATGAATGAACTAATGGCAAAAACAAAAGATGAGCAAATTGTTCAGCTATCACTTCAAATAGAGAAGTTCAAGAGTCTTCCACAACCTGTCAATTTCAGAACAGAAGCGCTACAGATTAATAAGGCATTGGTGACACAGATAAGACTATTTTGTCATAATATTTCTCAAGTTGAACCCCTTTGTGATATAACAACATCGATAATCGATAAATCAGTTGATGCTAGACAGGATTTAGAGCAGGCTGACGAGACCTTGACAGTTTTTCTTACTTGGCAAGACACTAGTGAGGGACAGGCAGCAAATCTGCCCAAAATCCTAGAATCACATAAGGAAATCCTATTCCTAGAATGGCAGTCCCAGTTGATGAAGACAGAGAGAAGTTTCTAGATGTAAATTATCCACAAGTAACTTGATTGAATTAATCAATAACACTCTCTATTTATCTAATATGATTTCACAATGTACACCAAGTAAATTTCTATCGGCTAAAACATTGAAGCAAGCATGTAATCAGGAGTTGGAAAAGAATGGAAGGTTAATTGCAGGTATTCAAAGTTTAACTTGGGACACCTATTGGTTGTTCCTAGTAAAACCATACAGCCAGAGAGCCGCCCTCAAGTGTTTAACAGATGCAATCGGTTGTATCATTCTCGATATACACGATGCCATATACTCGGCTCAGCTCCATTGTCGTCTCAGCCACCCTCCAGAATTGGAACCGATGCTTGCAATCTACCAACTCAAATCAAAGGGAAAATAGCCAGAGTGATAAATCATTATGCCGACTACCAACAAACTTGCTGTGGAGAAGATATTCAAGATCCAGTTGTACCAATTAAATAGCATTTTATTTTTGTAGTTAGTTAGTTTAATTAAGTATTTATAGACCCTTTCACGCATTTAGAAAGGGTCCTCAGTTTTTGTATAAGACTCAAACCTGGAAGTTGCACTACTGTACTTCCGGTATATTTTTTTATAAAGTCTGGGCCAATTATTCCAAATTTTAACGACGAAGCTTTTATGTGGATGTGCACTATTGCCTTTATATGAAAGTATCTCTGAGTTGAAAGAAGGAATTCGAATTGTGATTGATATTGGGAATGATTTACAACACATATGGTACTACTATCTATGATCTAAATTCATTCTTTTATGTGAATTTTTATTTGATTACTCTTGCTATTATTGAATATATGTATGTGTTTTCAACAGCATTCTTTATATTTTTCACTATTGGATGTTTAAAGGATGTTATTCTTTTAGTCATACATGTATCAGTAATATATAGAAGATAAGTGTAACAATGTTTTATTAATTACTTTGTTCAACTATTTGAACAAAGCAATTATTATATGAATGAGTGTCTTTGTTTATCAAATAAATTCATCTATATGCTTATTTGTGAATAGAGATTATCAAACGTTGCACTTAAGAATAGAAATTTCCTGGGATAGAATAGTTATTCGTATTTTCACTTTTTAGATTAAATCATTCATCCATTACCATTTTATTAGAAAATCAATCACTCATCCATCCCCTTTTTATTAATCATTGGGAAACTGGTCCCATTATCTCCAATTGGAGCCACCACACCAAACGGAAAAGGAGCTGCATTAAGGTCCGGACTGGGAATGTGGGACTTCATATTACCCAACTCCGACACAGAAAATGAACAAGAAGATTTCCCTGTGACTACCAGGAGTAAAGGTACTCCTGAACCTGTTCAGGCAATTTCAAAGAAAAGGAGTGCAGGTACTACTACTACAAATGAAAAGATACCAGCAAAGAAGTCGGCCGCAACATCACCACAAAATCAACCATCATCCTCAAATATACATTCAACATCTAAGACGTTGGTAGTATTAGATTCAATGGATTACAATATTATTGATGATATGAAGAAGACAAAGGCAAACATTACTATGTTTGAACTTAGCAAACTCAAACATCAGCAGAAATTGCTTTTTAAGGAACTAAATCTAGTACCTTCTTCGCCTCTTCCTAGTGCTAGAGCTGCAAATGATTCAGGTCAACCGCCTTCTGGTAGAATTGAAACTACTGATACAATTTTAATTGGAGATGGATCAAATTCCCATACTCCCCCTTTCCTCTTAACCTATGAGATCTATAATCGAAACCTACACAACTGTTTGATTGACTCAGGGGCATCCTCTAATATAATGCCAGCTTCAGTTTGTTCCAAATTTAACATTGAACCCCAAAAGTCTGCAATTCATATTGTGCAGTTGGATAGAACCAAGGTCTAGGTTTTAGGGGAAATCAACTCTATAACTATCAGGTTATCAGCTGATCCATGAGTGGTTCAGAGAATTGATATCTTAATTGCCAATATACCTGAATTTTATGGTTTAATCTTGAGTAGGGATTGGTTTGAGAAACTCCATGGTTATATTTCTACCGATTAGTCTCATATATGGCTACCCTATAAAGGAAAGCCAACTCAAATCAAAATCGATCGGGAGAAACATATGACCCATACTATCACTGAATTTGAAAAAGAGAATCAACCAATAGCATTTAATAATAATATTTTGGGGAATTACTCTTCCGAATCATTCTTTGGCAATTATACTGCCCAACCATCTCCTTTCTCAGTGAATAATTTCACATCCCAAATCGAAAATTTTTCATAAACTGATAGATCAAGATGTGTCAATATTGCTGAGAACACTGTAAATAAAATTGTTGATAATTCTTTATTTTGGTCACTATACTTTGATGGGTCTAAATCTAGTGAAGGTTTAGGAGCAGGGTGTATTTTAGTTAGCCATAAAGGAGAAAAAACTATGTTGTCATGTAGGTTGGAATTTGAATGCACAAATAATAAAACTGAGTATGAGGCCTTAGTTCAAGGACTATATAAAGCTATTGGTCTTAAAGTTCAATATTTGAAAGTGTTTGGTGATTCAGAGATTGTCATAAAACAAGTTAGAAATGCAATTCACTGTCTTTCTGGTCACCTCAAGCACTATCAGTCTTTGGTCCAGGAACTTATATCTCAATTTTTAGCATTCAATATTTCTCCTATCCCTAGATCCCATAATGCAGCAGCAGACTTGCTAGCCAATGTTGCTTCTAAACTCCTACCTTCCGAAGATTACAGCCTAGACAAGTTTTCAGTAGAGTGAATTTTTAGACCATCAATTCCTGACAATGTCATCAATTGGCGAGTGTTCAATCATGACGAAGACATTTTAAATTTCTTGACTTCCGACAAGTCCTACGATGATCAAATCATTGATGAAAGCGATCACGACCTTCAAATGAAGGAAAAGTGGGAAGAAAACTCAATATCGAAACCAGTGGTTAAACTAGAGGATCTCTATGATATTAAAGACGGGTTTAAATAGGTAACCAATTCAAAGCTCCAAGGTTCTACTTTAATATTTGAGTTGATAAACCTAGGTACTGAGGAAAAACCTCAAAACATCAATTTGGGATTAGGACTTTCTGTGGAAGAAATAACAACATTCATTAGGTTATTAAGAAAAAATAAACATGTCTTCGCTTGGAAATATGATGATTTAAAAACATACGATAGATCAATCATTCAGCATACCATTCCAATGCTTTCTGAACAAAAGCCAGTCCAACAGAAGTTAAGGAAAATTCATCCTAACTTAGAGAGTCAAATAAAATCTGAACTAAATAAACTCTTGAAAGCAAAGATCATTTTTCCTATCCGACATTCAAACTGGGTCTCCAATATGGTACCTGTTAGAAAGAAAAATGGCGACATCGGGATTTACATAGATTTTAGAAATCTTAATAAAGCAAGCCAAAAAGATAATTTCCCATTACCTACCATGGAGCAGATACTCCATTCAATAGCTGGTTCTGAGTTAATGTCCTTTTTAGATGGTTTTTCGGGATATAACCAAATTTTGGTCCATCCTGATGACAGACTTAAAACTACCTTCAGAACAAAATCGGGAACTTATGCTTACCAAAAAATGCCTTTTGAACTTATCAACGCAGGAGCTACATTCCAAAGAGCAATGGATATAGCCTTCAAAGGATTGATCAATAAAACAGTAGTTGTCTATTTAGATGATATTACTGTATTTTCCAAGAAAAGGTCTAATCATTTACATGATTTAAATCAAATCTTTGAACGCTACAGAAGGTATGGTATCTCGCTCAATCCCAAAAAATCCTTCTTTGCTCTTAATCAAGGAAATCTCTTGGGCTTCATTGTTTCCAAAGATGGTATTTATATTGATTCGGATAGAATTAAAGAGAATTCTGATATTCCTTTCCCTCATAACAAAAAATCCATGCAATCATTTTTAGGTCAAATTAACTTTGTTAAAAGATTTGTTCCCGATTTTTCCCAGATTATTTTACCATTGCAAACAATGATTAAGAAAAATTTGGTGTTTAGGTGGGGATCTGCAGAAAAAGAGGCATTTGACTCTATCAAACAATCAATAATTAATGCCCCTGCTTTAAACACTCCCAATTTTTCAAATCATTTCATACTATATACTCTCGCATCCACTTCGTCTTATGCAGCAGTACTCACTCAGATTAATGATCAAAACTTGGAGGCACCAATTTCATTTTATAGTTCAAATCTTCAAGGTGCTGAACTTAATTATTCATAAGTTGAAAAACAAGCCTTTGCTATGTACAAAGCTGACAAACACTATAGACCCTTCCCTTTAAAAGCCCATACAAAAGTTATAGTTCATTTTTCAACAGTAAGACAATTACTAATCCAAAGGGAATTAGGAGAAAAAAGGGAAAATTGGGTCACAACATTACAAGAATATGACTTGGAAATTAAGCCAGCAAAGATTGTCAGAGGCCAAGGTTTTTGTAGGTTATTAGCAGAAGCATCCAATATTCAAGAATCAGAGGATACAGAACACACTGAAGAAATCAATCAGATAAGTATCACTGATTCTGAATCACAATATGCAGATTTGGTCTTCTATTTAAAAAATGGGTATGCACCTCCTAATCTTTCCTATAAAAACAAATGTTCCATTATATTAAAAGCAAAAAACTTCATAATTGTAGATGATGTACTTTTTAGGCAAAATTATGATTCAATTTTATTAAGATGCCTAGAAAAACCTGAAGCGCAAAAAGTTTTGCAGGAGCCACATGACGAACCAGCGGGAGGAAATTTTGGAGCTGATACAACAGCCCACAAAATCATTCATGTTGGATATTATTGGCCCACCCTATTCAAAGATACTCACGAATACATAAGGAAATGCCGAAGTTGTCAAATCTCCAGTGGAAGACAAAGAAAACCAACCTTCCCTTTGCAATCAGTCAACATTGAACAACATTTCGAGCAATGGGGATTGGATATCATTGGGGAAATCACTCCACAGTCATTGAAACAACATAAGTATATCCTTACAAGTGGGTTGAAGCAATTCCTTTAAAGACAACAAACTCTGAAGTAATTATAGAGTTTATAGATCAATTTATCATTACCAGGTTTGGTGTCCCAAACGCTCTTGTTTTCGATAATGCATCTTATTTCTCTGGAAATTCTATGTTTGAGTTCGCTATTAAAAGAGGTTTTAAATTGAAATATTCTGTGAATCACTATCCCCAAGGTAATGGTTTATCAGAATCTACCAATAAAAATCTAGTCAAAATTATTAAGCGAACTATTGAGCAGAATCATAAAAACTGGCATAAATCTTTGATATTTGCACTATGGGCTGACAGAATAACGCAGAAGGCTTCCATAGGTACTTCTCCATTTAATCTTGTATATGGGAAAGAAGCAGTTCTACCAACCAATCTATTGCTTCCTTCTCTAGCCCTAGTACAATTTATTGAAGAAAATCCCCGATCTTCTATTCAACTAAGACATGATCAAATCTTAAAATTAGAAGAAGAAAGAGAAAAGGCCAGAATTATTCATGCAAAACATCAGCAAATTATCAAGTCATCTTTTGTCTCAACTTCATCCAGTTCAAAACAATTACAAGTTGGTGATCTAGTTCTGAAATGGGACAAAACCCATGAAGATAAAGGAAAACACAGTAAGTTCCAGAAAATGTGGCTCGAACCATTTCAAATCAACAAGAAGATAGGCCATTCTACTTTCATATTGCAAGATCTATCAGGTAAGAGAGATTCTCTTCCTATTAATGGCCTTATCTTGAAAAAATTCTTCAATTGAGGAGGTAACCCCTTCTCCTTTTGTAAATATTCAATTTTCAGCAAAATTTGTGTTCATAGTTTTTAGGATTATTAGGAAATAAAGTTGTAAGATATATCCCATTGGCCTTTGCTATATTGAAAAAGTTGCTCAAAAGAAATAGTTTTGATATTTACTTTTAAAATAGAAACCTTAAACAAAAAGAAAATTTGTAGGAAATTAGGTATATTTAGATTCTGAAACCCCATTTCATTTTTGTGAGACCTTCTCGAAATTTAGAAGTACTGTAAATCATTTTAATGTTTTCAAATGGCCAAAAAATGGTTATCAATATCAAAACAGAAACTAATTCAATCTTAGCATCTTCAACTCTTACCCTGTCATCCATGCTCTCTTAAGGAGAAAATTGTCCATCCCATTCATCAAAGTTTATGATTACTCAGAGTGTAATTCTAAAATATATTTGATATAAAAGATAAGGGGTCTTATTACAAGCCTGCTTACCATGATCATTGGGGAATAGTTTAACTGACATTACCAATACTGCATACCAAAACAGGGTAATGGCTTATAATCATAAGACAAGGGGTCTCATCACGAGCCATCTTGTTCAGTTAGATTACAACCAGTGAATGGCATTGTCAAACAGCTGGCCAACAAACCAAGACAATGGCTTTTTATCTTGCAAAATAATAAAAAAGAAAAAGAAATACAAAATCTGAAGGCATATTTTTGGATTCATTCTTTTAATTATACTCTGAAATTAATGGACAATCAAATGGTTAAAAGGTATCCCTGTCGAGACTATGAACGTTTGCTGGCAGCAGAGGCTCTACCTATGACAAAGGAGTCATTAAAAAGCTAAGTTGGAAAGGTTCTTTGTTTTATCATTATCAACTTTGTTTTATCATTATCAACCAATAAAGGCTAATTTGAAACTTAGAATGTATTTAATCTTAACAAGAGAAGGAACTAGCAAAAATAACTCTTATTAGATCCAGAATTTATGTATACCTAGTTATATTAGAATTTTCCTCTTTGTTAAGATTTCTATATAAAGAAAGTCTAAGTATTTCAACATTTTTCAAAGATAACTATTTCTCCCAGTGAATCGCCAATTGTTGTGCTATACAACAACCCCCCATTTCATAAAATTTTATCTTTAACTATAGTATGAAATTGGTCATTTTTTAGATTTATGAATAAAATTGGTATCAACTCATCCTTCATCAAAAGGTCCGAAAGAAACAATACATTATAAACCTTTTGAATAAACATAAATTGGTCTTATAAAATAAATATATAATTCTTTATTATTGCGATAAAGTGATCGCAAGATCGCATATCGCAACAACAAAGGATGCATAACGAAAAGACCCATTAGTTTACCCCGATCCGAAAAGTGAATAACTATCGGATATCGGGAAAGGCAAGCAAATGTAACAAAAGGCCCTCGCACTTTTCTCCAATGCGATATCGCTATCGGCAATCGGGGAATGTAGCACACACACATTTAAGACACTTTTTAAAATTCCTGATGCGAATAAGTTGTATCGCCAACGGGGATCGTGGATTTTGCAATTACACAAATATTACCACTCGAGCATTTCTCCGATTCCGACAGCAATAAAGCTAAACGTGAATTTCAAAAAAGATTGAAAAGGCTTGGGTATATTATGTTAGACTATTATTAAAAGCCTTCCCGTTCCCAATAGCGATTCACTTGCGATTAACCACCAAAAATCAAAGCCACGCTTGAATGAATCATTCGGCGAATAAACGATATGATGGGCATTTAAATGCTTGACGGGATTAAGTGGCCAATTAATGGAGCAGTTATGCCGAAATCTCCTTAGAGATTGTATCTGCAACAGTATTATTTTAATCCTTCATTATTCATTAATTGATATAACTCTTTCATATTTGGCTCGGACCACCTATTCTCTGTATTACATTCATTTTATCTCCTGCACAGAGCTCCGCCGAAGCAACAAATTTAAGTCAAATGGGGAAGAAATCCAAGAGATTTGCAGAAACTTCAGCTCCCGCAGTGACAGGACAATCTACTGTTGATCCAAGACCAAGCAAGAAAGGATTGATTTCAGACACTACTTGTCTTGGCCTCGGCAACACTAGCTGGCAAAGCATCTACAATATAGTTGAAGCTGAAGAGCCTAAAACAGTATCAGTTCAAGCTACTGCAGGTTCAACCAGAAAGTCAGAGGCTACCCTAAAGGATTTAGTTGACTCCTACCTACACTGAATAGCAGCTCGAGAGAAAATTCTTCTGTATACAAATGTAGTGAGGTGGGAAGTTGAGGAAATCCCTGTTACAAATAGAATATTCTGCACAATCGACGGGAGAGTCTTCGGCTCATTTCAACCTAATGATTTGAGAAAAATGTACCACTTTCCTGAACCACAAAAGAAATACAACAAAGAATTTTTGGTGAAGTTCAAGGATGAGAATGAAACTGAATCAGCACCTATTCGAGAATGGAGACAGAACCCTGCAAGGCACAAGCATGAATCTTCGGGTAAGTACTATGTCGATTCATTATGTTCTCCTTATTGTTACGTCGGGGCGATGATGTGTAGGATTTGGAGATTACATGATTCCACTAAATTCTCAATTGAAATATTTCCTTTAATGGAAGTGGCAATCAATAGTGAGATAATGGATTGGGGAAATATATTATCTGATAAGTTAGCCACTGCTATCCTTGAGTTTAGAAATAAAACTCGCGTCACCAATAGGTCTATTCCTCCATTTTATTATAGTGCCTATATTTTAGATACTCTTTGTTTCAACTCTGAATTTCCTGTGTCGGGGTGGAGATGGACTCCACAAGACCCATGCCGATTCACATTTATCACCAGAAGTTGTGGAAAGCACATTATAAGGACCACCTGTATCAAGTTTGTAATGGTTTTATGTTGCCCATTTACTATGCCATTTTTGACAAGCCTGCTCCGAAGATTTCCTCACAAGCAGAGATTTACCTAACCGCTCTAGGAAACTGGTTCGGAGAGGATAAATTCACATACATAAGAGTTTTCGACAGCCTTTCCAGGCCTCATGTCCTTCCCTTGTACATACCCGACAAGCTATTGGCTAGAGAATTAGCCTATCAGATTATGTCCGCAGGAACAACCAAGACTCTAAGGACTTCAAAGAAGCAGGTTTGGCCTCCTTTTCCTCTAAGGTGTGGTGTTTACACTCTACATGACTATAAGCATGCAGAGAAGGAAGCAGAAAAGATAAATATGCTAAATCTTGCCACTGTTCCTAATAGGCGATTTGACCCAAGGAAAATCCTCTATAATGTACTTGAACAGGCAAAACTCATAAAGTTTGATCATAAAGAAGACGATTTTGATGACTTATTTTCTTCGACGGAGTCATTATTTCAGGTCCAAACACTAGCTAAAATGAGATATAACGATGAAGGGTTAGTAGAATTCAATAAACTCAGAGAGCAGAGGTTGCAAACTTTGCCTCTGGATTTACTAGCTACTACCCCGATGACAATCAAACGAGCCTGAACAACGACTCACTGACAAACCTCTTGCTACATCAAAGATTCTTGAGGAAGTACATAGGAAAGAGTAGCAGGAAGTACAGAGGAAAGAGTAGGAAGAAGCACAAAGGAAAGAGGAGGAGAAAATACAGGAGGAAGAGCAGAAAAAGGAGCAAGATAAGTGCAGCGAGGATGTCAATGTGGATACCCAGATTGATCTGAAATTGCTCCAAGAATGGCAGCAATTTGACTCCATCATAAGCAATCTGGAAGATCCAAAAGGTTCTGATACACCCAAAGCAACAGATACACAGGATACAGTGTCAACAAAGGTTTCAAGTGAAGAAACCAGCGGCCTACCCCCTAGTACAGACTTACAAATAATTCCAAAAGATCCCTCGGATGAAATCATTTTGCAGGTGGAGGATATACCTCCATTAGATGTCTTTTATAGCCCAAAACACAGGGCCGTAGTAAAGTGACAGCGGAAAAGGAGAAGGCTTGATCAACCTTCCCTGTTCCCAGAACAAACAGAGACAGCCAACATAGTTTAGAAAGAGGAGTTTGATCCTTCTGATGACCTAACGAAGCTTTCCCAGTATGCCGGAGCCTATTCGGCGGCCACCATAGACAAGGCATCGGAAGTAAGTAATCTACTAAAAGAAAAAGACCAGGTAATTATTTTGTTGCAAACATAGCTGTCGGAGGCACAACAGAAAGTTGAACAATTAGAATAGCAATTGTCAACACAACAACAATTAAATAATCAACTGAATAAGCAATTACTTGAAGAAAAACAAAGAGTAGATTCAAGCGTGATTCAAAAGCAGAAAGAATTATCAGAAGCACTAGCAAAATTGAAGACGATGAATGAACTAATGGCGAAAACAAAAGATGAGCAAATTGCTCAGCTATCACTTCAAATAGAGAAGTTCAAGAGTCTTCCACAACCTGCCAATTTCAGAACAGAAGCACTACAGATTAATAAGGCATTGGTGACATAGATAAGATTATTGTGTCATAATATTTCTCAGGTTGAACCCCTTTGGGATATAACAACATCGATAATCGATAAATCAGTTGATGCTAGACAGGATTTAGAGCATGCCGACGAGACCTTGACAGGTTTTCTTACTTGGCAAGACACCAGTGAGGGACAGGCAGCAAATCTGCCCAAAATCCTAGAATCACATAAGGAAATCCTATTCTTAGAATGGCAGTCCCAGTTGATGAAGGCAGAGAGAGAAGTTTCTAGATGTAAATTATTCACAAGTAACTTGATTGAATTAATCAATAACACTCTCTATTTATCTAATATGATTTCACAATGTACACTAGGTAAATTGCTATCGGCTAAAACATTGGAGCAAGCATGTAATCAGGAGTTGGAAAAGAATGGAAGGTTAATTGCAGGTATTCAAAGTTTAACTTGGGACACCTATTGGTTGTTCCTAGTAAAACCATACAGCCAAAGATCCACCCTCAAGTGTTTAACAGATGCAATCGATTGTATCATTCCCGATATACACAATGCCACATACTCGGCTCAGCTCCATTCTCGTCTCAGCCGCCCTTCAGAATTGGAACCGATGCTTGCAATCTACCAACTCTAATCAAAGGGAAAACAGCCAGAGTGATGAATCATGCTACCGACTACCAACAAACTTGTTGTGGAGAAGATATTCAAGATCCAGTTGTACCAATTAAATAGCATTTTATTTTTGTAGTTAGTTAGTTTAATAAAGTATTTATAGACCCTTTCATGCATTTAGAAAGGGTCCTCAATTTTTGTATAAGACTCAAACTTGGAAGTTGCACTATTGTACTTCCAATATATTTTTTATAAAGACTGGGCCAATTATTCCAATTTTTGACAACGAAGCTTTTATGTGGATGTGCATTGTTGCCTTTATATGAAAGCATCTCTAAGTTGAAAGAAGGAATTCGAATTACGATTGATATTGGGAATGATTTGCAGCACATATGGTACTACTATCTATGATCTGAATTCATTCTTTTTATTTGAATTTTTATTTGATTACTCTCGCTATTATTGAATATATGTATGTTTTTTCAACAACATTCTTTATATTTTTCACTATTGGATGTTTAAAGGATGTTTTTCTTTTAGTCATACGTGTATCAGTAATATATAAAAGATAAGTGTAGCAATGTTTTATTAATTACTTTGTTCAACTATTTGAACAAAGCAATTATTATATGAATGAATGTCTTTGTTTATCAAATATAGTCATCTATATTCTTATTTGTGAACAGAGATTATCAAACGTTGCACTTAAGAATAAAAATTTCCCGGGATAGAATAGTTATTCATATTTTCGCTTTTTAGATTAAGTCATTCATCCATTACCACTTATTAGAAAACCAATCACTTATCCATCCCCTTTTTATTCATCATTGGGAAACTGGTCCCATTATCTCCAGTTGGAGCCACCATACCAAACGGAAAAGGAGTTGCATTAAGGTCCGGACCGGGTGGTTTTCCCCGATGTTGTTGCAACGATTTTCGAGGCATCAACACTCCCCTAACTCACATCCATCCTACGGACCTATACACACTTCCCTTTATTTTCTGAATAAGGAAAATCTAATGAGAACTGGGGAGAATCCCAAGCTTCTCGTGAAGATATTCAAATGCTTCATGAGGTAAAGGTTTAGTGAAGATATCAATGATTTTTTCTTTTGTACCAACATATTCAAGTTTGATATTGTTTTCGGTGACCTGCACTCTAACGAAATGATATTTAATTAGAATGTGGTTCTTTTTGGAATGCATCATAGGATTCTTGGAGATATTGATGGCGCTGGTGTTATCGTAAAAAATGGGAATAGGCTCATCAAACTTGACCTGAAGATCTTGAAAATTTTTCTTCATACAGAGAACTTGAGTACAAGCTGCTACTAGGATATATTTTACTTCTGTTGTGGATAACGAGATTGGAGTTTTCCTTTTGCTCAACCATGATACGAGACAACCACCTAGATAGAATGTTGCTCCATTAGTACCCTTACGATCATCAATGCTTCCTGCCCAATATGCATCTGTAAAGGCTTGAATAATGAGATTGTTGCCCTTGGGATACCACAAGCCATATTTTGTTGTGCCCTTTAGATATCGAAGAATTCTTTTGATGGCAATAATATGTGATTCTTTTGGTGCTGCTTGGAATCTTGCTACTTGTTCAACTGCTTGCATAACATCTAGCCGGGAGGCTATTACATATAGAAGACTACCAATCATATATTTGTACAACCTATGATCCACATCCTTAGATGCGTTGTCTATGCTCAATTTGCAACCTGTTACCATCGGAGTAAGGATGGGTTTGCAATCTTCCATTTTGAATTTCTTGAGCATTTCCTTGATGTACTTGGCTTGACATAAAAATATTCATTTCTCTTGTTGAGATATTTGAAGCCCTAAGAAGTATGTCTACTCACCAAGTTAAGACATCTTGAACTCGCTTTGCATATTTGTAGTAAATTTCTTACTTAGTCAATCATCATTGCTACCAAAGATTATATCATCCACATATACCTCAACAATTGTTAAATTATCTTTATCTATTTGTACATAAAGATTGCTATCAGCAGTACCTTTCTTGAACCCTTGTTGACGTAGATATCCATCAAGACAAGCATAACATGCTCTGGGAGCCTACATGAGACCATACATAGCCTTCTTTAACCTGTAAACATAGTCTTCTTTTTCTAATAGTAGAAAACCTTCAGGTTGTTTGATGTAAACTTCTTCTTCTAATTCTCCATTTAGAAACGTTGACTTAACATCCATTTGGTAGACTTTTATTTTTCTTGAACATGCATAGGCGAGAAACATCTAGATGTCTTCCATTCTGGAAACTGGTGCAAATTTTTCATCGAAATCAATTCCTTCCACTTCTACATATCCTTTGCAGACTAATCTTGCCTTGTTCTTGGTAACCTGTAATCCTTCAACCATTATGCTCCCCCTAAACCTTTAATGAAACTACCATCTTGTTCAAACTACCTTCCTGCCAATCATATACTTGTGCCATATATTGCTGCATAGACTCCTCTTGTACAAACATTAACCAGCCAACAAGCTAGATTGTTCAAAATAGTGAGTCACCTAACGGGCCATCTTGACTTGAGTCATTATTTGAAGCAATTGCTAATTCCTCGTGACATTTTGCTTTTACAAATACTGAAAGCATAAATGCGGAAACCTTGTTATCTGTTGAAACCTTGTTAATGAGCACTATGGCCTTAGTTATGGCATTTGAAACATTCAATATTTGGCGCATCTAGCACGTATTCTCTTCTGAAAAATCATCATGGAACTTGTCTTGTGATCCTGCAAACTTGCTTCTAGGGTTTTGCAGATAATGATTGCACATGTCAAAAACTTCACAATCCTTGGCCATATGTCCATAGTTAGCACATAAAAAGCAATAACCATTAAATAAATGAACATACCTAGAAGATTTTTCATTCTTCTTTGGAGGCAGTGTTTTAGTTTCTTGTGGTCCTTTGTTCTTGGTTGCTTTGGTCTTGTTCTTTGGAGTTGAAATATTCTTCTTTGCCTTTTTATTTTGATCAACTTCCTTCTTAGAATCATCCTACAAAGCTGTGGAGCTTGTACCTTCATCAGTTAAAGATTTACCATCTTTAATTTCCTTCATTTTCACTTCTTCATCTATCTTATCTTGTAAGCATTCTTTTTGTGATCCCTTGAGTTTGTTGATCTCATCAAAAGTTGCATCAAGTTCCTTTTTCTTTTGAGCAAGATATTCTTGAAACCATATTTTCAAGATCTTGCTTCTTTTTTCTACCTCCTCACCCTGTAGCTTGAGAAGAGTGATCTTCTCTACTTCTCTGTTGAGAACCTGTATCTGTTCCTTTTGCTTCTCATTTTCAATCCTGAACCTGCTTATTTCCATTGAAGATGTTTCTAATTCCTTTTGCTTTTGGTCAATGGTGGATATGTATCTTTGATAAAATTCCTTCCTTTCAATTTTTGCTTCCTGCATTTTTTGTTTGATCCTGCTAATCTCTTCAAATGCTGTGTTGAGCTCTTGTTGCTTATGTTGAACTTCTCTCTTGAGGTCTCATGTCGTTGTATTATTGATTTCTTCCAACCTCTTTTGAAGTGGCTCTTCAGTACATTTTTGTCCTTCAACTTCAATTTTGAAGCCTTGAACTTGTTCTTCAAGAGTATTGGAACGGATCTTCTCAGCCTTGAGCTCTTTTAAAAGATCGATTGCCTCCTTAGAAAATTCTTCTATGTCAACACTTCTTCATCATACTCAGAAGGATCTGAGTTTTAAATAACATCTTAACCTGATTTATTTTTTGAATAGAGATTATGAAGCTTTTCCCAAAGATCTTTAGCTGTTGAACATTGACCAACTTTTGTTTTCACAGAATTTGGCAAAACATTCAAAATTACATTCATGGCCTTTGAATTGTACCTTTTAGCTTTGTTGGTAGATGTGTTTGCAGAAACAATTAATTCCCATACTCCATGTGCCTGCACAGATACTTCGATCCTTGATTCCCATATCCAGTAATTATTTACATCAAAATTAGGGGTTGGTACACAATACTCACTTTCTTGAGATTTTGTTGTACCTTTACCTTCCTTTGAAATCCTTGTAACCTGCTTCTTTGACTTTCCCATCTCTATGCTCTGAAAATTGACTTCCAATGGTTAAGTTGTTACTGAAGGAACCAAGCTCTGATACCAATTGTTGGAAAATACTGAGAGGGTGGGGTGAATCATTATTCCTTAGAAATTATCACTTTTAAATCTTTTTAGAGCATTAGTTAATCTTCAATTATTATTAAGGTTTTTGCAATAATAATAGTAATAAAAGAACCCAAGAGGCACAAAGATTTTAGGTGGAAAACCCCCTCCGGATCAAAAACCACTGAACACTTTTCTAATAAATTCTTTAATCCTCAGCCCCAACTGAAATGAAAGCAAAAACTTCCTAGAATTCTAGAAAATTATTCTTCTCTAGCTCCCACTAGATGGACGCTCCAATGCCCGAGATTCTTTAGTAGTCAATTGAATGGGTGCCCCAACACCCAATGAGCTACAACTCACCCTAGCACCACCCTACCACCCTGAAGTTTTCACATGCTTGAACCTGTTGGTGACTTCATGCACTAGCCTAGCACCACCCTACCACCCTATAGAAGAGTAAAAGAAGAATGGACTCCCATACCAGGAAAAATGGTCCACTTTACAATGATATAGAATGATGTAGAAGAAGAAGACACACTAGACCATAATCCCAACTATGACACAACCACCTAATGATGATCCTAGACCTCCCAACACTTCCTCTTCAACTCTTGGCAGATAGACACTTGTACAACTTTCACAATGATTCTTTTACAATGACTCTGTACAATGATACTTTTACAATGATTGTATGCAGTGCTTCCCACTTGAAGACTTCATTTGTTGAAACTTCTTGTTGTTGTTATGCACCTTGATTGCTACTCTTGTCATGCTACCATTTCTCACTCTTCAAAACATTAGATTATGCATTGAGTCTTCTCTTGATGAATAAATAATACTGCAAAAAGTCTTCAAGGAAATATCCATGACATGATAATAGCAAAACTTACCTCATCCTCCAGAGCATATGTCAGGGCTAAACAAAAACAACAAATTAGAATACAAAGAACCTAATGAAATTAAGAAATGAACATGCATATACAGAAGATACTTACCTGTATCTTACCTCTATTGCATCATTTTGCTGCACCTTGCTCTTTGTTTCCCTAGAAAGTCTAGTCCTTTGCACCCCTTGACATCACTTGAACTAGTTTTTCCTGCTTTCTAGGAGCATGATATTTAATCTGATGTATCTCTAATCCCTAATATGTGATCTTAATTCCTATAGTATCCCTTTGATGATTTGTCTTAGTTTATGATGATTTAATTTATAAACTAACCTGATTTTTTTGCAAGAATTATGGAAAATTCGAAGTACAATACAAGTATAAACTACTAATAAGGTATAAATTACATTCATTACATTTCTCTTTATGATGATCCTTATGGAATCTATGTTCCTATGATGTAGGAATAATCATGAGACTTCTCAGTTCGAATGAACAAATATGGCCATAATATGGAACTACAACTATATGCACAAGCCAAAGGTTTCACGTTTAGGGCCATTATGCAACACTAGCACCAATGCTGCCAACTGGTTTCCATAAAGAATTCTATGACTAGTATGATAGTTTTGAGGTAGGGATAGGCCTTGGTTTTGGGGCCCTTCTAATGCAAGGATGCCTTGATAAGAATGTATCACCCGAGGGACTAGGAAGCAGAGAAATGGATGCCTGAACTTAGAAGGTGAGTAACCACATGGAAGGGGGGTGACTAGATTTCCCCAAGAATTGGAAAGTAAGAAAGGAAGGTCAAAAAATAAATTTGTTTTTGGTCATGAGTATAGCCAATTGGAATCTAAAGCACATTGGGGGTGTGTCGGAAAATAATGAGCCAAGAATTGTCTGCTAAAGGAACAAAGAGTGCAAGGATAGCAATGTTAAACATAAAAGGGAGGCAACACTCTAGAGAAAGGGAACAAATATAATTTGGATTGAACACATCTAAAACATCAAAAGACTGCAAAGAATGCCATTGGAAGATGGTCTAATTATGAATTAATATCTACCAAGTGGTTAGGTAAGGAACTTTACATACATATTGTATTGTAAAAAAACTGAAGATAGTTGTATATATAAAGATCCATCTCAGTTGTGTTTGGTGTTTTAAGAATTTATTTTCTTATACTCTATATGGTCATTGAACACCAAGGATGGTGTTCCCCAAGGGGAATGGGTTTTTGAAAACCCTAGTTATATTTCCCATATATTATAAGCATGGTAAATTAAACTAAATAACAAGGGGGTTGAATCAAGGGACACAGACCCCCAGGTCTGAGGAGGACATGATGCTTGGGACAAATGGTAGGGAAGGAGTAGGATATTATGTGTCATTAAGATGATTAGTGTGCAATATTTGGCAGAAATACATAAAAACCAATGAAGGGATGATGAGGCCAACTAATAAAAAACATGGAACCTAAGGGAACATAGGGATGAAGGTTGATTAGTCTAGAGGATATGAACCAAGATGGAGAAATGACCACCAAGGAATCAAATTTGAACAGTGAAAGGATAGGGGGGATCATCAAAAAATGTAGAGGAAGAAATAAAAACTCATGGGATCTCACTCTCCATGAGAGAGTAGTCAACTAGTCGACTTTATTCCTTGTCCTCATATGTAACTTGTGAGAATGAATTAGTGCATGGGGGAGGAAGTAAGAAATGGAATCAATGCAATACGTAAGAGAGAACTAGTGTACTATGTAGGTAACAAGTAGCTACAAGAAAAATAAAACACTACAAAAATAAGAACACAGGAATGTAGAGTTTGATAAATTTTATTTTTGTTGGGATTTATATCAAAATCGCTAAAGACAAACTATGCCTCTTTAATGAAACATACATTATGTTAATGTTGGCATTAATCATATGTTTGTTGAGGACAAACCGAGACCTTTGCATTGAAGCATACATCATGTTGATGCGAAGAATTCATCATACAATCACTTAGGAGATCAAAACTTTTACAAAGAAGGTGATCCATTGTATTGTGTTGAGAACACATCATATTGTTGTTGAGGATATATGCATATATGTGTAGGAGTAACAGGTGGTTAAATGGAAAAGGGAGTTGGCATTGTCATAGCACAGGAGTGAACCAATTTGATCGAGAAACAAGAGAACTAATAGATTTGTCCTCATGTGAGGATAAAGATATTTGGAATCATTTGGCATCCAAGGTGGAGATAATTCCTTGGATTCCTGGTGAGGTGAATTTCAAAGGCTCCTTTGCTTATTTTCCTAATTTTAGCAATGAGTTTTGCATTCCCTCTTTGGGTGGAACTACCATGTTTATAAGAATTTAGGGTGGAGATGAAGCCTCTGGACTCCCTGGTGCTTGGATAAGGGTGGAGACAAAAGTATCTAGACTCCCTTTTGTGAGACTGGGGGTGGAGGCATATTGGTCCTCTAGAATTCTTGATTCTATGACG
Organism: Pinus taeda; assembly: GCA_000404065.3. Taxonomy (NCBI): domain Eukaryota; kingdom Viridiplantae; phylum Streptophyta; class Pinopsida; order Pinales; family Pinaceae; genus Pinus; species Pinus taeda. Next base: position 79,236 of record APFE030566973.1, on the reverse strand, counting down.
GGGATGATTGGATTGTAGTGCGACGCAATATATGGTTGGGTGGGAAGTGGAAATACCCAATTTAGTTTCCAATTTTACTTGGGGTAAGTAATTATCATCAATTCTACCAGCAACAGTTGTAGTCTTGAGATTGTTTAAATTTCAATTGGTTGAGTAAAGGCTTGTTTATTATAACACTAGTACTACTTACGTTGTGATGGTACTGGGACAACTTATGACATGTGTAAAATTGTACAACATAGTCTTGATGAATGTCAATTACCCATGGGTGTGGATATGAGTTTGGTCTATTGATATGATGATTGCATAAGGGATCCTTGCCTCTTGCTACAATATACATCATGTAATATTATTGGATATGAACATAAAATCCTACATACCATGATCATAGACTTGGTTAATAAATAAAACGAGTTATAGAAGGCATCATCTCCATTGAATGACTGATAGTAGACATCATGCATAACCTTGGGTTGTAAATGAATAAGGGAACATATATACATATATGGTTGTTTCAACAATAGTTTTCGATATTCCTATGTAAGACTTAGACTATAGAGAAAATACCACTATAAGTATAAATAATACAACCTATGAGAAATTATGAAAGTAATATCCTACTTCTAGATTACAATTGACACTTGTTCATTGTCAGCCTTTGTCAATACATTCCATCATTAGTTTTGACTTTCACTTGATATGATGGCACAATTGCAGTGCATAAATGCCTGAAGGAAGAGTGTAACTAAGGAACCAACATGTACTAAGTAGATTATGTGAGTGGTTTAATGGTTACATTATCTGTAGGCAGAGAGATAGTGAGATAACCTTTAGACTTCGGAACCCCATCTTATGTAATCCCTAGCATGTTTACATCATTGGTACATTAAAATCACTCGAAGGTAACATGTCAGTGTTTTGTGCTCTAATTTGGATCAACAAACCTTGTCCAAGTGGGGTCTGCTAACATTCAAACCCATACAAAAACCAATGCTTTTTTGGGATTTTTATTCATGTCGATTCAAACCCATAGGATTACCCTTCCCATTAATTGGGTCATGGTATGCACCTAATCTCTCCTTAAGGTGAAAAAATCATATTCTATTAATGTTGCAATTCAGTGTATCATAATTGTTCTTCGCCTAGGTGAAAAACCTAATCGATGGGTGAAATAATTGTATTTTTGAAGCCTCATATATGGGATTTGAAATTAGAGCTTCATATTTGAACTTGGTTGTGACAGAGATGGTGCACTGCCTAGAATAATTACTTATTCACACAAGGTATAATCAATTCAATTCATCAACATAATGACCCAAATTGATCTCGAGCAATGTCAAAGCACACAAAATTTTGGATTTGTTAGCTTATACCTGGCAAAAAGAGTTTAGTATCCTCTAGATTGTTTGGTTCCATTGAAATCTAAGTTCCAATTGCCTTGTGAACCTTCTTTGATCTACTATATGACTTGTGTCAGTTAAGTGACAAAACACCTTTCTCTAGACAAATGTTGTTTTCGATGCTCAGGTAAGAGGCACTCATCACAAATCTTGGAACAAGTGAGAATAGCATTGTAAATTGTTAATAAGTCATCCAACTACTTATTCTCATAATTAGTCCCTTATCATGTTGATACTATCAATGTTTATACTTTTGGCATTGCTTGGAGAGTGCCACAATACCTTCATCCTCTTGCGGTAATATAAGTAAAACAAATTGTCTGCGGGCTTTGATTAGGGTCTAAGCTTCAATAGTATTTGGATCTTATACTCTATTGTGTGATGTTGAACTTGGATAGATCCAGTAACCCCTTGTTGGAGGTGTTGTTAACTTACATCATGAACTAGGGTTTTATCTCAAGAATCGATCCAAGTCTCTAGTTACTACTTTGTTTTACTATCAAAAATCTACTCAAATCTATATATAAATAATTGTGTACAACGTCCTTATGTCACAAATTATGTTGATATGTCTTCAACCAACATCGCTTCTTCAAAAAGCATAAAAATGAAGTTAAATCTTGTAGAAATCACAATACAAATCTCTCTATGATCTATGCATGTGTAGTCTCCTCAACCATCCTTAGGTAAACAACATCATACTAATTGGTCGAAAATTTGAGTGCAAGGAAGATCTACATATTGGGAAGTTGGTTGAGGGTAAAGGTCTATGCTTTGAAGTCTAATGGAGATGAGGTTGAATAAGATGATCTATATTCATGAGCTCTTGCATATGAACTTAAACTCCAATTCCTTATGGACTATGCATATGCCTCCTTGGAAGGTGTTTTCTGTTTCGGTTGTAGAAGCTATGTTTGATGTTCATATTCTTTTGTGCATGTAGGTACACTATCCTATCTAATGTGATTAGCCATAGAAAAAGAAACTATATAACTATCATTTGATGATTCTAAGGACACTTAAATTTTAGGAGATTTAATTCAATATTTCCCTACTCTCCTATCAAAGTTGTTTAAACGTACTACATGCAATTTTGATTGTGCAATGATGATATAAGATATACATCCCAATGGGCTTTGCCCCAACAATTTTTGTTTGATGTAAATAGTTAACAATAATATAATGTGTATCAACGATTGTGGGAATATAAATTTCCAACTGAGAGGGGGAGGATTGAGACTAAGCATTGTTGTGTAGTCTTGCCCTAGGGTTTTGCTACTATGTAGGGGGGTTACTGGCACTATCCACTATAGGAATTTAAATTATCTACATTCTATTTCCTTTGTTATTCTTTGGTGTTTGGGATATGCAGCTCTATTGGTGTACATTAAAGACCATTGACAATAACATGAGTATAGTCATTGCATAATGGTGTTGATGATATTGGCATGATATTGCTTGTTTCCTAAGGGTTTTATTGATATTTTCATGAATTCAAATTGTTGCATAATGGTTATGACATGTGGTTTTGGTATTCAATATTTGTTAGTAATGCCTACAAAGTTTGTCAGCCAATATGGTAACATTTTATAGCTTGTTCTATGCTTGTATATGAATGGCTTATATTGTTTGAATATAACCCATATCTATAGTGGGATTTGTACATGATTCTTCTATCATATTATGTGGTGATTCAAATGTCAGAACCACAAGTTGTTGAATCAATCTATGCACTGTCACATAACTTGAATTATAACCCTATACTATTGTAAATGATTTTCCCTAGGGTTTTCTACTTGTTGGTCTATCTTGTGCACAAAGTACTCTCATGTTAGGAATGACATTGTCTAAATTTGAAGCCTATTATATTCACTTTGAATTTCACCTAGCATTGTAGGAATAATGGGAAGGCTACTATAAGAAAATATTGTAAATATTGTAAATCTGATAAGAAATGAATTACAAATTATATATATATATATATATATATATATATATTATATTATATATATATATATATATTTATAGATATATATATCTATATATATATGACCCTATTTTTGCAATTACTCATTGAAGATTGGGTGAGCTTAGTGACCACTCTAGTTATCATATTGATAAGGAGGGGTGTGTTACAACATCTTGAGAGATCTTATCTCTCTCAGCTCTTGGTAGATCTGAAGTTAGATGGATCTATGTTGGTTATGTAAAGTACAATTTTGTTTAAACTTAATATTAATATTTTTATTTTTTTCCCATTTTTCAAAAACTATTGATTATATATCGATTACAGAGATTTATTTATTTATTATTATCATCATTATTATTACTATTATTATATCTAGAGGAATTTAAAACCATGTGATGAACCTCATCATTGGGTAATTATATGGGCCTTATTTCACCTCCTAGCTTAGTCAAACCAACTCTCCTCACAACCTATTACATGTTTTGATTATATTTTGTTTAATGAGATGAGATAAAGTGAGATATTATGCCTAGTGATCTAATATGCATTGAATGCAGTTTTGTAAGAGAAAATCAAGGAATTTTGGCAAGACTAGGCTTGAAACTCGAATGGGACAAGGGAGAGAGATTGTAGGAGGTAAATCCTCCTCATTTACTCCTCCCCCATTCGAATATTCCTCCATTAATCCCACAAGTCCACAGTGCAAGCAGCCAAGTCATGAAGATCAGAAGGCAGTCGAGCAAGTGATAGACAAAGATTTAGTTCATATCAAGTTTGGGATCTGGGTCTCCCTAAATTTAAGGAAGTCGTTAGGGACTTTAGTTGTATAAGTAGAGAGGCCTAGAGCCTCATTAGGATTCTAATTTTTGTTGTAAAAACTCTAGTTATTTTCGAGCTCCAGACTTGTGGAAGACTTTGATGTAATTTTCTGTTTTGGTAATAAGAATGGGCTTTTTCTTGATCCAACATTGAGTTAACTCAAAGGGATGAAGCTCTTGGGTTAGGGCCCAACCCTACCAGAAAAGGATCCTCTTCTTGTATCTATATTCTTAGCTTAGTTTCATAGATTCATGATTAGACTGTCTTTAGAAGTATTTCATTGCAAGTAGTGTAGATTTGATTAGTTGTTTATTATTTTGCTTCCATTTGTGCCTTACTTCAATAGCAAGTTAGAAGGGATAAAAGAAGAACCACAAAGTTGTCATTATGTTTCTTGGCCTCACTTCTTCCTTCTGGGATCATGATTTGAGGAAAAGACCCAAAAAGACATATTTCCATTTCTTTCATAAGATTTAGAGTTTACTGTACTTGAACGAGCATTTGATGAGTTTTGCAAGTGTAGGATTTCATTTCCATCTGTTCTATCTTCATTCTTCCAGTATATCTCATCCATGATTCCATTTTATTCAACAATTTCCTCGTGCATAAGGTAGATAGTTAGTTCATTAAATTGTTCTTTTCTAACTCATGTGAATTTTTCTTGTTTACATTACTTTTTTGAACTTACACATGTTTGATGCAGAGCAGGTGCTTCAAAAGTAGAAAGAGATCTCATAGCAAGAAACCACCTTCTAACTTCATCCACCCATAGGTATTACTTGTTTTCATCAAGACCTTTACCAATTTCATCATTTTACATAGGAATTCCCCCAAGCATGTTGAGCAAATCCAACCATCTCCTAAACTTGGTTTTGGGTTCTGAGTGATCCTAGGCCTTTTCTCACTCCATTCCACCCATCAACCATCTTCCCTAACCCTTCCATCACCTCCAAAACCCATCATTTTGCTCACGGTTGTATCCTCTAGAAATACAAGGAATCCTATAAGTTTCTAGTACATCCTGTAGTGGCCTATTTTGAGGCCGAATTGAGGGAAAAACCCTAGGAAGCCACCCAATGTCACCCAAGGGTCTCCCAAACCTTCCAACCATGTCCTGAACCTTCCATCCATCCACCATCATCCCTAAGCGACCTGCCACATCATCAAAAGGGATTAGCTTGCACACTTGATTTTTCATGAAAAGCATAAAAAGACAAAATAGATTTATTACAGTCCTTCACATGCATAACAATCATGTTTGATGTTTTTAACTTCCATGCTTAGGACATTGGTATTTTGTTCATGTTAATTTAGCATTATTGCAAAGCATAACTCCTAGAAATTAATTAGGAAATGGTGTGCCTTAGCATTGAATTCAGTCTTTTTCATTAGTATATTAGATCAGCTCTCTCTTAGAGTAGATTTATTTTTATTTCATCAAGGAAACAAGCTTCTTATGAATCCATAGATTTCTAGCTTGAAAACCTTAGTGGTCTCTCACCAGTTGAACAGTGACAAAAGGCAGAACCATCACTTTTACTTGTGTATACAACACTGTCACCTCCAAGTTTGTACGAACCCCAAGTTGATAAAGTAAAGCTGCTAGCCCAGGAGTTGCAGCATTCTTGCTGCGATATTGGTGTTCATCACTTTTTGGCGTCGTTGCCAGGGAGGTGTCTGAGTAATATGTGATTACTGCTTTCTTTCTTCTATTTCTTGTGTCTAATATTCTACCATTAGTTTCATTTTTGAAAAATTAATTTAGTTGCATCCTTTTTCATTATATATTCTCTGCTTTCCTTTCCATTTTGCAAGTAAGATTTCAATTCAGCAATTAGTTTTTCAATCAGTTAGTAGTTTTCATTCAATATGCAATTTCAGTTCTACAAAGTACTTCCGAAAGTTTGAAAAAAAACACAAAACCAAACCAAAAACATCTCCTTTCATGCCTCGTAGGAATAGGAATAACTTAGGGAAATTTTTGCCAAATACCCCCACTGCATCAAACAACCAACCTTCCCTCTTATTCGATGGTTGTGAACTAGAGGAACCCTTAGGTGAGAAATCAGACATATTTGAAGAACCTCCAGGGGAAGAAGAAGAAGAAGAACCCATTCCTATTGAGCCAATGGCTGAAAACATAAATGACAGAGGAAAGATAGAGAGAGTTGAGGGTGCCTTTCCCACCAAGGAAACCAATGGGGACACTAAGATGAAAATTATAAGCCCCTCTTCCCTTCCTCATTTCCATGGCCTAACCACAAAATATCCCGACACTTTCCTATTTGAATTTTCTGTTATATGCTGAACCTATGACTACACAAATGATCAGCAGAAGTTGAAACTATTTCCATATACCTGTTGAACCTCAGAATTACCTTCCCCTTGATATTTGTTCTCACCTTTTTCTCTTGATTTCTCACAAGACTACAGATCCAATCAATGATAAATGTTATATTTTGTCTTAGGAAAGCATTAAAATGATCACCATATTATATTTTCATGTTCTTGCTATTTTAATATATTTTTGCAAATTAGCTACAGAACGCAACCTATTTTGCAGCTAACTGTGGGTTCCGTAGCTACTCTCATGGTTTGGCAGGTTACAGGTGTCAAATGAAGAACTGAGCCACATGGTCATCTCCAGAATCATCTCTACATTGATTCTATCCTACTCACTCGATCCAAATCGACAGAAAAGAATGCCTAAAGTCATGGTCAAAGATGGAGTCAAATATGTTATCTAGTAGCAATAGGACTCTTAATATTTCGTAGTTAATTAAGAGTCTAACAGTTCTATTGAAGATTTAATGTGGATTAACCCAATTTTAGTTGATCAAAAGTGGACGAGTTAATGCAGATCAGTCCACCTGTAGCTATTTAGAAGATTAACAGTCTCATTACAATTAGAATTGAGCCATTTGTAGCATGTCTTTCTATAAATAGTCATGATAGATTTAGATTAAGCCACATGTAACAATATTTTCTCTTAGATAGTTATGTTTTTTTTCTATAAATATCGATTAAATGAGACCGAGCATCAATTAGTTAGAAGCTAGAAGGGATTACAGGCTTTTGTTAAAAACTCTATTCAGACTCCATTTTTTTTTATAATATAAACTCTATTTTATCAATGGTGGTTTAGATGCACATCTTTAATTAGTTGTTATCCATCCACATCAGTTGCAGAGGGCCCCTGCACTGAACGAGTTTTTTCACTTGTTGTTTTCATTTTAATTTCTACTACTATGTTTTTTGCAAGTCCATTTTCTCTAGTTTTATTTCATTTCAGTTTTGTAACCAATAACGTAAGGGTAAAAATCACAACTGTGCAACTCTTATTCTTCTAAGACATTGTATGAGAAATGACTGAATGAAAAATGGAGAAATGAGACTACACAGTTGCTTAGCTCCTTACTGTCTTTTATTACTCATTTTCTTAGCATAGAACTGTCAATTAGTTGTATTAATAGATGTTCTAAAAACCATTTCGAAATGATGATAATTCTAACTTAATTGGTTGAATATCTAATTCATGCAGTGATTGAGCTTATTCAGCACATTGCTAGTTTTACAAAATGTGATATTTTCTTTTATGTTTTCAGGTCATTACTTAGTTTCATCACTTGACATTCCAAAAAATCACTTCAAGGAGATTGATTCTAACATGTTCCAAAATTGAATGGTTGAATGGCTAAATGAATGCAATTATTGAATTACCTTATGCATTAGTATTACTTTTGATTGTAAGAATTAGATACATGGATTAGGACTAAATGGTAGGTAAGATAGATGCTTTGTTTCTCTTATTAGGTCCTAACTAGTTAAAAATGATTCTTGGTCCATTTTTAGGAGATTAGACTAACTTAGGAACCTATCCTTCCTTTAAAAACTCATTAGATCCATGTAAATCTCTCATAGATTGTATATTCTTAGACATAAAAGAAGCACAAGGTGTAAAATGACTCATTAGACACTGACATGATAATAAAAACCCTATGAATGATGATAGACTCAGCTAAATGATGACATAGACTGACATTTGGGCAACTTTAGAGGGAGTTAAAGAAAACCCTAGACCTAATGCCTAGTGACCAAATTTTGCTTGAAGAATCACTGAAAAGACAAAATTTGACCTTAACACTTTGAAACCACTTTGTAAGAGCATATTTGATCACTGGAGGAAGGCTGGAAAGACTGACACTAACATTGGCTCCAATGGGGATGGTAGCTCCTTGGAGGTGCCAAGAACCTTAGACCTCTGGGAGAGCAGACCAGTGCCTTCAACCATTGGGCGATGGAGTCATTATTTCGGCAAACGACACAAGACTTTGATTCATTTATTGACTGAAAACTGACTGAAACTTAACTGAAGCTTGACTCAAACCGACTCGATGGCAAAGTGAAATAACTTGAAAAACTCACTCAATAGACCAAACTCAAATGACTCATGACTGACTTAAAACAAAACTTTACAAAGCTTTTTGAAGGGCAGCAGTTCATCAATATTTGGAATCATGATGACAACCACCTCCATACTAATGAAATATGTACAATCATGTGTAATGATATTTCCAATGTAACCAATCAAGCAGGCGCCTTCTTGATTGATTCTCCTGATTAGATCTTCTGGTCAACAATACAAACCTATCCCTGGGCATCCAAAAACATAGCTGACCATGATCACCGTCATCACTGAACACTGCAATAAACACTATCACTGCTGGCTGCAACAAACTTGCTAGAGGATCTTGAAAAACATGAGGATTTGCCATTGCCACCTCCTGCTGAAAGAACAAGGTATCCTTTATTTCGAATTCTGATCTACCTTCATCATGTGCTTCGGTAAAAGTATGCTCATGGGCTTCAAAAAATTCAGAACAAGTAGATGAGCAGATCTCTTCTTGTAAGGACATTTCAACACATGAAACATATGAAGAATCTGAAAGGTAATCTTGTATGCTCTGATCTTCTGTAGTTTGACAATATGGTAGGTCATCTTCAAAAGATATGACAGCCGGATTATCATCTTTGTGAAGGAAAACATTACCTGGTTGCTGATCTACAAGACAATCATCTTCTTCAACAAAGGAAGAAGTTTTCCCAACACTTTCCTGACTATGTGTGCATTGCAAATCTGCTGTAGCTTGGGTTGTAACAAGACCTTTCAAGAGCTGATCTATCTCCTCTTCAGACAAAGGAGACAATTCCTTTTGTTTCCTTCTGCTTAAACAATGATTATCTTCATATGATAGGGCACTCAAACTATCATTTATTACTGAAATATTGAAAGGAGATTCATCACTTACTTGCACAAAGATCTCACCTTGCTGTTCATGAACATTCCAAAACTCTGTCTATGATCTCAACAGTAGAGCTCTCTTTGATGGGCTTCAGCACAAGATATGCTTGGTCATTACAATTTGAATCTAGTTCTGAAGTAGCTGTCCTAACATTATCACATTCTGCAATCTGGTCTTCTTCTGTGGGCAGATCTGAGACAAGCTCTTCTCTTTCACCATCTTCCACTATATGACCATCTTCAGCGTGCTGATCTTGATTCTGCTGCAAAATGTCCTGATCATCTTGATGGGAATTCTCTAAGTTTTCTTTATGCTGGTGAAACGGATTCTCATACAGAGCCTCCATGATCTCAACGTCCATAAAATTATCATCTTCGTAATATTTCTCGAGGCTTTCAATAAAACTATAAGCATGCTTGCAACAGTCTTGAACTAAGTTTAATGATGGATAAGAGTTCTTGTATCTTTCAATGAACATAGCATGAAAATCCTTTAAACAGTAAATACAAGCAGGCGGCAAACTTTCATACCATGATTGGGCTTTACCTTCCAGAGTGGCCAAGAATATCTTCATCAAGCAATCTTCAGGAAAATCCACCTTCAACTTGCGAACATGCATATGAAATCTAACCAGATGTAAAGCAGCATCCTTCTTACCATCATCATTAAATATAGGCAGATTCCTTGACCAATCTACCTTTGGAATTTTATTTGGAAAACCTGGGATGTGATCTCGGCTCAAGGGAGCATATCTTCTTGTGATTCGGTCCATCTTGAAAAGCTCAAAGCTACTGATCTCTTTGCAATGAAGTCACCATGAAGCACTGATCGCTGAATTCTTCATGAAAGGAGTCGCTAGGTGAATGATTTCAGCCTGTGAAAACTCTCAACTTATCATCAAAAGTTCAGAGTTTAAAAATGAACTGGGGTAAAATGCAATCGAAGTGATGTATTCACAAGCTCAAGGAGATTGACTGAAGCAACATTTATCTACTTGCGCTTATGCAAAGAAAAAGCGCTTCGAAGGCTACCTGGCATAATCTTCAGGCTCCGTCTAAGACTTATGAAACAAACACATCAACCCACAAACAAGTTTGTTCTCCCCAGTATGGTCGCCAGTATGTTAGCACTTGAAATTTCACCTCAGGCTGAAAAAGGCAAACCTCAAGGCAACATCAAAACATTTAGCCTCGTAGCTAGCCCTACGGGGCAGGAGAAGGCTCTCTCCGGTCTATCTCGTAAAATCTCCAATAGATGAGATGACCAATAAGGTAACACTGATATTAGGCTAGTAAACTGATAAGAAAGATTGATTTTGGGGTTTTTGGGTTTTTGGTGACAAATTGAGGGGATGGCAATTTTAGGTGCGGGGATTGGACAGTTTCTGCAGGGGGTTCCTTAGGGCGAGGTAGGAGACAGTGTTGATGCCTTTAACTGAATTGGATGGTCAGGAATGAAAGAAATAGAGCTAAAGAGAGCAAACAATAACTTTGAATTCTCTTTAGACAGTAGAAAACATTGAAATTAAACAAACTTAAAAGCAGAGCATGGCAAGCATGAATTCTTACTTTAACACTTCATTTGTTTAATGTGCAGAAGTAAAGAAAGGAAATGAATCACATAACAAAGCTTACAATAACATTGAGAAACACACCATCAACACATGAGTCCACAAGAATCCCAAAGATGACTGCAAAACCCTGGTATTCATTAGCCAAAAATTGCAGAAATAGAGTGAAATAATACAATGATAGCTTCTCCCTCAAGAGTCCAACCATGAAAATGAGTAAGAAATTACATAATATAGATGATCTAACCTCTTTCCCTACCTCTAGGGGTCGACTTCATCCTTCTAGGAGCTGTTTCAACCACTTCTAAACTTAGCACTAAAATCTATGCAGTGAAAACAACTTGCCTCTATAAACTAGGAAACCAATCCATTCATTAAATGTTTGCTATTTCATGCATGAATCTTCTAGAATAGGTAAATGAGTGTCATGGTAACATGAAAATACATTAATTACATCAAAGAGGGTGAAAAATCCCATCTC
>APFE030566973.1:2775-66533 GCA_000404065.3 Pinus taeda | reverse complement strand
ACTTCCTTTCACTAAGCTCCATCATCTTGTTGCATTTTCAACACTCCCTCTCAACAAGATATGGATTATCTGCAACCCCTATCCTATAACTCTGGAATGTTTTGCATGCAACACATCTACCCGATCCACTTGCTCCAACAACACTTGGAACAAAAACACTCCCAACTGACCCCTCTGTTGGCCTAGGAACATACTCTGATGCTGAAGCTCTACCTGCTACTGAAAAGTGCTCCCTCTCTGACATCTATGCTACTGCAACATCTCCATGCAGCTCGCACTATTGTACACCTCTCTGTGCCACCTAGCACTATGCAAAACACGTGTTCCTCTCGCATTGCTGCAACCTACTAGCTATGCGCTGTCCTGGGATTCCCTGCACTGTCGCTTTCTTTGCCACTCCATCCGCATCTGTCTCTACCCAATCAGTTAGTTCCTACTACTCCACATCGAGTCTCCTGTAGCAAGGTATCATCCAAGAGGTTTGGTACCTCAAGGATCGTGCCCCTCCTCCTTGGGACGATCAGTCTATATCACCCCACCTCCCACCTGGAGGTATGGCTGCATGTGATCCCTCAGCCCACCTGGCTCAAAGTTTCCCCCTACTGGAGGTCTCTACATGAGTAGATGTCTCTATTCGATCTCCACTCAACTTCCCCTGTTGTAGCTGCTCCACAACCTCCTGAAGCCGCTGCACCAATCGTGGCTCCTCCACAATCGTCTCAGACTTCTTCTAGCTCTGCATGTTGAGAGGAAATATACCCTCCCTCTTAACCACCAAGTCTCCATTAGTTGGCTTGCTGCTCAAGGCTTTGCATGCATCTTAAACCTCAAGAGAATACAGGTTCTTGACCCGTGAACCAATTTGCTTCACCTGTCCAGTGATGATGTGTCTAAGGAAAACCTTTCCCTTACTAACGACTACATCATAGCCTCTGTCTTCTAGCATCGCGATTGACACCAAGTTTCTCTTCAGTCCTGGTACATACTTGACATCGATCAAGGTAAAGAGAGATCCATGCTCCCTTTGAAAAATAATCGTGACTACACCTGAGACACTATACTTCTCATCATTACCCAACGTTATGAGTATCTGGAGATCTTTCTCCTCCAAAGTACTGAACAAACTCTTGTCGCCAGTCATGTGGAAAGAAGCTCCACTATTAAGAAACCAACCACTTCCCACCATGGATGAAACCATGCATGCGAAGAGTGTGAAATCCAACTCAAACTGTGAAGCAAGTGCCTCACCTTTAGATCCTTCCCCAGATTCCTTCTTGGATTTCCTCCGTGGACAATTTGAGGCATAATGGCCCACCTCATGACAACGAAAGCATTGTACTTTCGATTTGTCAACCTTCTTCTCATCATTGGAAGAATTGGATTCAGAAAGAGAAACCTTCTCCTTCTTTTCTTTGGGAGCCAAAGTGCAATTTTCTTCATCAGATGCCTTTGATGAAGATCCGTCCCTGGTACTCCGCCTAATCTCCTCTTGCACAAGATCTGACCAAAGTCTCTCCCATCCTGGCAATTTCTCTCGACCATTGATAGAGTCCTGATAGGAATGCCAACTGTTCGAAAGACCAAGGAGAGCCAAGCTCACCAAGTCCTCATCATCGACAGTCACGCCCACACTTCCCATCTCATCCTGACATTGGGTGAACTTCGTGAGATACTTGGGCATACTGTCTCCATTCTCACACTTAATGTTTCTGAGTTTATCCTTGAGCGCCAACTTCCTCTAGTTGCTCTTGCTTTGGAATAAGTCTGTCAACACTTTCCACATCAAGTATGGAGAAGCCTTTCCATGGAGGCTGGATACAATGTGATCCCTCACGCCCTCCAACAGAATCCTTTGACACTTTGCTGTCTTCTTTTGCCAAGCCTTAGCTTCAGTAGCATCAGTAGATTTTGGGATATCCGCATCTATGAACTCCTTCAACCCATTGTCATCTAACATCACCTCCATCCTGTATTTCCATGCAATATAATTTGAGTTTCGTTTAAGGGCATACTCCAATCGCAATCTGTTGAAAGACATTTCAAACTTCGACACCAAGAAAACACTGCGGCAAATTCGAATTCCACCAACTCAAAACTCAACCGCTTCTAATCTAAAATTCATGAGAACAAAGTATTTCTCGTACAGAGATCGACTGTATGGGCATTTTCCGGATATCTCACCTTCCAAAAGAAGGATGAATCCAGAGGCTACCTGGCCCGATTACAGACTCTGCCTGAAGAAATAAAATGTAATCACTTTCTGAATAATAGATCTGATGATCAATCCTCGCTTTGATATCCTATAGAACTTTTTCTACAAATCAACCAGCTCTGATACCATGTAGAAATTTTGAATAATATAACACTTATTCATAGAGATTATCCTGATTATACACTATTTGCGAAATGCATGCATAATACATAACCTCCTCTACATTGATCATCAATTTTGCAGTATTAAGAAATAATCACATGCGCACATTGAAACATCAATCGCACATATCAACACAGTATGTAACTGGGGAAAGCATGCTGAAAACCCTCAACTATATATATATTATATTGATTGAGAACATGTAACAATACATAGTAAAATACTCTTCACAAGTACTCAGTACTATCTCCACCCGTTACACACAAACTAGCTCAGATATGAATCAAGCACAGGTTCAAATCTGCTCCGCTGCTTTCCTGCCTCCACTGTGCAATCCTGGATGAGAATAGATGAGAATTGCTGATCCAAACTCATATTTTTCTTTGTGTTGCACTACGCAATCCTCATTAGCAATCTCAATCCACTGATTGTGAAAATCTCATGCACAACTAAGTCACAACTAACAGTAGTCTCACCCTTTCACCCACCTCTAACACTTGTCTCCACTGAACTGTCCATGCACTGAGTTAACTAATGTATTCTTTAGTTGATTTATGAGTTAATAATTAGTGAATTAATTAATAATTAATTCACACCACTCATCACTAGTGTATTCGTTAGTTAGAATAAATACAACTAGTTCAACTAAGTCAAACTAAACACGACAACATCAACTCCTCATTCAACTCCACCAAACTCAATCACTTGAGTTCTAACTGAAGTCCTTCATGCAATAGCTCAACTAAACCATAAGGAAAGTGTATTTCCTTCTGGCAGTTGCATGTGCCACATCCATAGCTCGAACTAAAGTGTTTCAGGAGGATAAGATAATGTTTATAGTCTAAATATTGTTAAGAGCTAATAATATTCGACTGTTCTTTTTTTAGACTGGCACTCTAAAAATAGACTCCTTCCATATGTCTAAAAATAGAAGTCCATCTATTTTTACCAACATGACCAATCATCCATAAATAGCATCCTGCAACTCATAAACCATGATCCATATGTCTAAAAATAGACTTTGCGCAAAAAATAACCTACGGGACCACTTAGTGAAGGCGACTTCTTTTCACTAAGCTCCATCATCTTATTGCATTTTCAACAATACTTACTTCAATGCGAGAACTTTGCGATGACTTATGCCAAGTGTGACACCAAGGATACACTTTTGGACAATTGCGATGACACTTGTGCAACAGTGATTGAAGGTTTACAAATGAGTGCAATAAATGTTTACATGGTAATACCAACTCATTTACATAAATATTACCTCTTGAAACCACCAAAACTATATTTTGTGCATTATGTGACACTCAATATGATAAAATAGGAAATTTACTATATGGAGAGAAAACTGCTAATGACACTTACGATACGTGAATGACAGTGAAAGTGATAAACCACCACAGTGATTTCACCAAAACCACTCCAGAAATCACCGAAACCAACAACCTTGGATGCCTTTGATTATAGGAATTTTCCTATCTCCAACAATTCATCAAGAGTTCTAGGAGAATGTCCATATCCACCTTCAACCCTTGGGAATTTTCCTAAGACCACCTGTCCAAGATCTGAAATCTCTCAGCCATCTAAAGATTAATAAAGATAGGGAACCCACTACATGATGGCTATCCAAGAAATGGAAAGGCATGGCAAGTCTGAAACCACTATCAATCTAGGCAAATCCCATGCCAATGACAACAAAATAAAACAATAAACTAATGCATTCACATTGCATCAAATCCCCACATGTTAAATCACACATGCACATTGTTACCTGCAAATCCATAGCTATTTTCTGCACTTACTTGTTGTTTTCAAACTTTCTCTTTCTCTCCTTGCTTTCCTTGCTTTCTTTCTCCCTTAATTATTCTCTCTCCTTTGCTGAACTAGGCCAAAATCTTAGCAAAAGCTACCAATTGCTTTGCAGGTGCCTCTTTTCATCTGATGTCTCATGTCTCTTCCTTTCCTTTTTCCCCTTTCCTTAATTTTCCCTCATTTTCTCTCTAATTTCCCTTGCATGCATATTTGTGTCTCCTCATATTCCTTTTCTGCTATTTTCCTATATTTCTTATACAAAATTTCCATTTATTGCCTCTTTTCCTTTTCCAATGACTTTTCCAATTTCCATAGCCATTAATAAATCACAAGTGATGCCCACTATAATTTTTTTCCCTCCATTCAACTTGGAATACATGTCACATGACCTTGGTTTAATTTATTTACACAGAAAATGAACCCGGGGTTGTTACAAACCCCTCCCCCTTGGGGGAACACCATCCTTGGTATTCTATGACACTTATGACTAGCAACACATATTCCTTATGGAGATTTATAACATAACTTGATGCAATATGTACAATGACAAATGTTGATAACCATGAAAAACATGACAAACATACCACTTATTGGACCTTTATAAACCCAAGTCGATGCAATATTTACATTGACAAACACATATACTTATGCACATTTTTTTCAACCAACAAATAAACAAATTGTTTATAGAGCTTTATAATCATGGATAGATACACTATTTACACATATATACATATAAACATTAGCTTCAACTAACAAATAAAAGGATATGGTGCCCACATCAACAACAATATTATCTAGAGGCTCACACCTCCACCCTCAAAATTTGTACTAGGATTCACCTCCTTCCCAGGAAGTCTAGCACCCATTACTAATATCAAAGTTTGCATCCAATGTCTAGCACTACAATCCTTGCACTACTTGTTCTCTTAGTAAAAAATTACCGACTCATTGTTCCCAACCACACTCCCGATGTTCTTATGATTCCATCTGGTAATGCTAGTTACCAAAACAAATGTATTTTCATGCCTTCCATTCTCGGCTTTCTAGTCCCTTGATAAATACGATCACCCTGTTATGTGCACTGACTCACCTTCTAGGCTCCTTGGCATCCCCTTCTCTTCCTCCCAGTCCCTTGAGCAATCCATCCCTTTGTAATGCCTCCTCCCGCATTTACCCACTTTTACATGCTTTCTAGGGTAAGCATGCTCCTAATGTGACTATTATATGATCCAACATCCAAGTTCTAGTTATGGAAGTGGGTTTGATTATTTGACAATTTACAATCATCCCTCATGGACTACAACCCACTCAGGAGCCTACAAACCACCCCAGGTGATAAATCCCTTAGTTGGAACTCTCTTTTACAAGATAAATTCCCGAAATGCACCCATACCACTGCATGCATGTGGTTGGGAGGCTATAAATACATGCATAGGCTTGGCTACCAATGGTTATAATCAAAATCATTGAGTTTAGTGCATGCAGTCATGAGATATATGCAACTTTTTTAGGAAAGCCTCTAGACCACTACCCAGAACATCCTGTGTCTTTCCAGAATCATGAAAATAAGGATAACAATGCTAAACAAATAGAACTTGAGCAAGATATTGAACAAAACCTATGTAATTCAAGGTAGACATTTTGTTTAACACATGTCAAACATATAATCTATAGGTCATAAATGCATATTTGATCATAAACTTTTGAACTTAATCTAAGAATCACCAAGAAGGCTCAATTCCCTCTCAAGCTAGCTACAAGAACACTTGTTATCCCATGCATTCATCAACCATATAGTAACATATCAAATCATGAATGAGAGTAATAGTTAAAGCACATCATAATTCCATGCTTATAAACATCATATAACCTTAATAGAAACCATGACAAATCAACCATAAAATCTGTATAATAACAAGTACATGTTCTAAGTAATTACAATAGAATAATGACTCATATTAACTTATGCAAAATACAAACAATTCAAGGACTTCCACGTACCACCCGACCATAGATTACGCTGAATGAAATCTCTCTTTCATCCAATCACCCCCATTCTATATTCCAAGCATGAATGTGGAATCATAAAGGTTAAACCAAATAAAAACTAGCTAGGGATTCTAGAGGTTAAACCACCTCAACCCTCAATCATAGTGATTTCACCTATACGGTCTAGAAATCACTAACATCAATTAGATTGGTACCGATCCAACTTGTCCAAGGCTCTAGGAACTAGTAACCGAACACATAGCCTCTAGGGAATCTGAGTTGTTCGAGGGCTCTAGAGTGTTTGTCCCAACCCTCAGGCTATAGGGACTAGTAACTCAACCCACATCCTCCAAGGAACATAAGGTATTTTAGGGGTCTAGAGAATTTGTTCCAACCTATAGCCATAGGAAACCTAATAACAAATCAGAAAAATAACCAAATGGGGAACCCAATAAAGCATGGTTATCCAGGAAATGGAAAGGCAAGGTTGAAGCCATTGTCAATCCAAGAAAATATCCTTGCCAATGAAAACACATAACCAAGGAACCACATGCATATACCATGCATCCAAAAATCAACAAGGAGATAACACATGCAGCCTGTTACCTACAAAGTAAGTTTATTGTAGCTTATGATCCGATTGTCTCCTTGCGCTTCCTTAATTTCCTTTCCCTTCTTTCTCCAAATTCAAGTGAATGCTATAATGCTCCAAGAATTCACTAAGTGTGCAAGAGTGTACGAGAAACAAATGCTAAACTAGAATTTTTTGTGAATTGTTTCTCTGATGCCCTTTTATCATTGATGTCTCATTTTTATTCATTTTCCTTCATTTTTCCTCTAATTTCCCTTGCATGCAATTTTGTGTCTCTTTACCTTCCTTTTCTCCTATTTTCCTTTATTTTAATAATTAAATGCCATTTACTACCTCTTTGCATTTTTCAATGCCTTTTTCAATTTCCATATCCAGTATTAAACCACAAGTGATGCCCACTATAATGTTTTTCCCACCATTTAGCTTGGAATACATGTCCCATGACCTTGGACTTATTTTATTTACATGGAAAATCAATCAGGCACTGCTACAAACCCTTCCCCGTTGGGGAAACACCATCCTTGGTGTTCAATGATGCTTATAACCAGTGAAATATGTTACCCATGGAGCTTATAACACAGCTCAATACAACATTTACATCATTCCAAACTGTTGAAACCATGAACACGATATTTCTTATTGGAGCTTTATAACATAGCTTGATGAAGTATTTACAACACACTACTTATTTGAGCTTTATAACACAAACCAATGCAATATTTACAATACACATGCATATATAAATATAACAAAAGAAGACATACCAAACTCATTTTCTAAACCAATAAATAAAGAAGAATACAAAGCTCGCACTTGATCAACCATCTCTCATGTAGCTTCATCGAGGCTAATGTGATTCCACTGCACTTTAACTTTCTCTATTGCTTGGTTCTAGAGCATGAGATTTTTCCATTGAAAAATGCACTGACTTTTTGGCTAGAACTCTCCCTTTGGTTCCACTTGCA
The DNA here is from genome assembly GCA_000404065.3 of Pinus taeda. NCBI lineage: Eukaryota > Viridiplantae > Streptophyta > Pinopsida > Pinales > Pinaceae > Pinus > Pinus taeda. Next base: position 58,792 of record APFE030566973.1, on the reverse strand, counting down.
ATAGATACGAATCACATGATCAACATCCTAGACATATCACTTAAGAAATGAAACATGGAAAACATCATGGAATTTCATTGTTGGCGGCAGTGTATGCTAGTATGCCACTAGTCCAATCCTCTGAAGGATCTCAAAGGGCCCATAATATCGAGGTTGTAGCTTGGCACATGACCCAATCCTCAAGGGGCTCCTCTTGGACTTCATGTGTAATTACACATGCTCTCTAACCTAAAACTCCTTGAATGTTTTATTTTGATCTGCATAACTCTTCTACCTATCCCATTTTTCCTTCAAATTCCTTCTAATAACCTGCATCTTCTACTCCATCTCATCCAAAATATCTGGTCCAATCAACACCTCGTTCACTAGATCACTCTAGCTAATAGGAATATTGCAACTCCACCCATAAATAGCCTCAAATGGAATCATCCTCAAGGATTTTTGATACCCATTATTTGTGGCATTATGACTAATGTGTTGTCCTTGATGGAAACCTACTTAATAAATATGTCAACATTATGGTAAATGGATGATTATGTAGGTTGGTACAAACATGACATATGTGATGGAAAAAGGAATGTTAGTTCAAAGATAGATGAATGATAAAGGTGAAGCTTGGGAAAGTATACGTGGATTGTAAAAGGTCACTTACATATGGAGGTATGGTGAAGAAAAGTAGCGTACAAAATCCCCACCATGGTAACTTGAATATCAAGGGTCTTCACCATGGTATTAGCCCATAGTAATTTGATCCCATCAAAGAATACCAATGAAATTAATAAGGGATTGGCATAAGGTATTGGCTAAGGATAAATATATATAAGGATATGGAGATCAAACTTTTATGTGTGCAAGTATTGTGTTATCTATGAATGATTTGACTAGAAACATGTGTGCACCAAAGATAAAGGAAAAGACTTAGATCTGAAATATCTAAAATATATCGACATGTTTTCCTAGATGATTTACATGCTACAAATGTTTAATATTGATGAAACTGTGATGCTATGATCTAAATAGTTTATTCAAAAGTTTGTATTCAAGGTTACGAAAAGTGAAACTATGTTTCTAGCGAAAGTTTTCAAATCTATACATAGGTATGTTTACACATTGTCCCATACACATGCAGATCCACCTTTGAAGGGTCATGCATATATTCTGTCAAATCATTCTTTTATTATGTGTAGATACATATGTTGGTATTGTGCATGGTAAGCGCGTACATGCATGGATATTCGTTATGAAGGTTGCGTACATAAACTAGGGTTTGATATGCTAATAGATGTTTCTAGATATGATGATTGACGTTTACAATTGATTATTGGTTTACTTGCTATTGTCTATCGATCATGTCTTTATTATGATTGAAGTGACATGGTCGAACTGTTCAAGTTTAATGGCACAAAAGTATATGATCTATAATTGGTTCAAAAATTTGTGAAATGTTTGTGAATGTATCAGTGATTAATGATTTTAGTGTTTAGTGTTTTGATAACTTTACGTAGGTATTATATAGAAAAATCATGTATATACGTGAGTTTTATTCATATTTGATATTTATTATTTCTAGTTGGGTTCTGTATTCAATACCTAGATACTTCAGAATTTTAGTTGATTTATAGTGTGATAGCATCTTAAATTTAGTGCTTCAGTTTATTTGGGTTTATGGTTGATATGGGTCCAGGTGGCCTGTAGGCTGATTTGATGATTGTATGACAAGTGGATCTAGTTTGAAACATTATGGAACGTGGTCTACAAGACACTGAGGGTAACAACCTTTAAAAAGGGGGTTGTAGCTCCCTTCCAGTAGGTGTTGGAAAATGAAAGAGGGTTGTAAGCTTCCACATGTGGGTGCCTACGTACTAGTTAGAGTCTGTGCAAGTAAAAGATTGTAAGAAGTTTTCCTTTATAATAAAAGAAGAAGAAAAAGATGACAACAATGGTGGTTTTCACCCACTTTGGGTTTCCACCTAAAATCTTGGTGTTCATGTGTGTTGATATGTTTCTTGTGTGTTGCTGATATATCTACTTCTTACTTCTCATGGTTACTATTTAATTGATGAATAATCAAGTAATGATGCACTAATTAATGACAAACATGTGATGAAATTAATGATAAATTAGTTTTTTGGACATACACAGGTTGCATTAATCGCAATCACATACATACGCTTGTTTCCTTAATGATAATAACTTACATAAATCAGAATAAGAAATTAGAAAAAATGAAGTTTGTAAAATATTGATTGACCCTGCACCTCTAAGTATTTTTCCTAACAATTGGAATCAAAGCAGGTCCCTCAGAAGAAGATTGATCTCGTAAAGGGAGATCCATTAAGATGAGCATTCAAGAGGAAATATATTTTATCTAACCACCCTTATAAAGGAATGAACTTGGTTTTCTAGAAAGTCAAAATGAGATCATGTTTGTAGTTACTTGGAGTTGATGTTTGGGAAATTGTTGAAGGAGCCTATCAATATCCATCCTCCATTCCCACAAATGATGTAGGGAAGAAACAATATGAGACCAATGCAAAGACATTCAATGCTCTCTTAGGAAGCTTGGAAGAATCATAATTTGTAAATTTCATGCAATTTCATACCGCAAAAGCTATATGGGACAATATTATCCAAAGCTATGAAGGTGATACTATGGTAAAGACTGTTAAACTTCAAAATTCATAATTCAATATGAGACTCTCGAAATGCATAATGATCAAAGTATTGAAATTTCCTTAGGGTAGATGATATTGTTAAATCAATGAGAAATCATGGTGATGAAGTAAAATATTCAATGGTTGTTGAGAAAATTCAAAGATCTCTAACCCCAAAGTTTGATTCCAAAGTCTCTTCCATTAAAGAAATGCAGGAATTGAAGAACCTCATTATTGAACAACTCCATGGGATCTTAACAAGTTATGAGTTAAGAAAAGGGGATCCATTAGTTATTTGAGAAGAAACATTCAAAGCTACATATAAAGGAAATGAAAAGGAGTATCTTAAGGAAGCATGTTACATATAAAATGAAGAAGAAACGAATTTTGTAATGAAACTCCAAGTAGGAACTAGAAAGTTTAGATGTAAGGTTCATTTCAAATGTTTTGCCAGTGGAAGTGTTGGTCACTACATTGCTAAATGTCATTATAAATAAAATCATGAGAAAGGGAATAATTCTTCAAAATGGAATGTTAGAGGAACGATTGATAACAATAAAAGTTTTTATACACACGGAAATAGTGAATATTATCCCAATAATGAGGATGTTGAATCTGATCAAAAATATCAATTGCTTATGGCATTTGAAGAAAAATGTGTAGATGAATCTGACAATGTTTTTATGGATGCTCTAGAAGAAAAGGATAATCCAGTTGAATAAATATATCAAATAAAAATCTGTCTGGATGAAGCTAAATTATCTTAATAGGATTTGAAGAAACAAATTGTAGAAAAGGAAAGGAACAATGAAAGTTTAGAAGTTGAAATAGTGGGTCTAAGAAAGAAACTTGAGAAAATAAAGGTTCTAAATCTTAGATTTGTTAAAAGATCTGAGAATTTAGAAGAAATCATCAAAGTGAAATGATCTCCTCTAATTAACATAGGCCTTGGATACAATGGTGAATCATCAAAAACTATAAAATATTTTGAAATAGGTATAGAAATTTGTCTCAATGTAGTAAAATGAAACAATCATCAGAATTCTAATTCTCAACAAATCGATGAAGGATCTAATATCTCTCTCAAGTAAAACAACATTACCATTATTAAAATAGAAGCTACTTAACAAGGTATTATACTCCCAGGCACTCATACTTCAATGGTCAATGCTTCACTTGTCATAATTTTGGTCATAAAGTTGTTCAATCTGTCACTTATAAAACTATTATGACTAGACAGGAAATAAAACAAAAGAATGAGATTGTGGCAAAGAAATCTTCTTATAATGTTTTCTCACCACTTCAAGATGAAATTGAATGTTCTTTTTACAATAACTTTGGTCATAAAGAAACTGAACGTGGAACCAGAATGGGACCATCCTATCAACATGAGAAGAAGACAATAACACCTAAGGTATGGAAAAACAAAACCATAGACTCTAAAAATTTTGGTATAGATTTATATGCAGTAGATCAAATAAGTTTATGTTTTTTAATCAAATAAAGAAAGAAAAGAGTGTAACCTTAAGAAATAAATCACATGCTACTATGAAAGGGAAAGGAACAGTGTTATTAAATAAAAAGGTCGAGGTTGGAAATTTTTTATTTGTTGATGAATTAATAAATAACTTAATGAGTGTTAGTCAAATTTGTGACCAAGGGAATGAATTTTTTTTCAAATCAAAGAATTGTGTTGTGAGAAATCTAGACACAAGTAATATCATAATAAGGGAACAAGAACTCCACAAAATGTCTATTTCTTGGAAGGTGACCAAGAACATTTTTCCTTAAGAAAATTTGAAGAAAGATGGCTTTGGCACAAAATATTGGGACACCTTAGCTTTTCTGAATTGTACAAATTAAGAAAAATGGGAGTAGTTTGTGACTTACCCAACATCTCTTTACCTGAAAATAGCATCTACAAATCATGCCAATTTGGTAAGAAAACCATAGTTACGTTTAATGCTAAATAAGGTACTTCAAGTAAGCCACTTGAACTTTTTCATACTGACTTGTGTGGTTCTATGAGAAATATGTATCCTCATGGTGAACAATATTTCATATTATTCATTCATGATTTTATAAGAATGTGTTGGATTGGCTTACTAAAATATAAAGATGAAGCATGTGATAATTTTAAAGTATTCAAGGCTCTAGTAGAAAATGAGCTATACTTGAAAATTAAATATTTTAGATCTTATAGAGGAGGAAATTTTATATCATATGAGTTTTTTAATTTATGTGAACAACATGGCATCAAAAGACAATTTCAATAGCTAAAACTCCTCAACAAAATGGAGTAGCAAAAAGAATGAACAAAACAATCCAATAAATGGCATGTGCCACACTTAATGAATCAGGAATTTTGCATACCTTCTTGGGGCAAGAAGCACATACATCCGTGAATGTTCTTAAGAAATCTCATCTTCTAGTGAATAGTGATAGAACTCCATATGAGCTATAGTTTGGTAAGCCCCCAACTGTCAAACAATTTAGAATTTTCGGAAGAAAATATTACATAAAGAACAATGATGATATGCTTGGAAAATTTGAATCTAGAGTTGATGAATGAATCTTTCATGGTTACTCTTCTAGATGTAAGGGATATAAATGCTATAATAAAAGGCTTCAAAATATTGTTGAATGCATAGATGTTGTAATTGATTAAGAATCCATACGTACCAAAAGGGAAGAACCAATAGATGACAAACCTCTCCCTACTACAAGCCAAAAGGTTGTATAAGAAGGAAATAAAGAAGCACCATAAGAAAGAAATGAAGATACAAATACATCATAAAAGACTCCTTCAAGGTATGTTTAGAAAAATCATCCTGAATCTCAAATTATAGTTCACTAAAAGAAATCTTAATGGAACTTCTAGTTACCTAGCCTTACTATCCACAATTGAACCTTAAAATGTGAATCAAGAAAGCAAAAATGAATGTTGGGTTAAGGCAATGAATGAAGAAATTGATCAAATAGAAAAGAATCATACACGGGAATTAGTACCAAGGCCTCATGTTAAAATTTATGTTACTGGGACAAAATGGGAGTCCAAAAACAAACTGAATGAAAATAAAGAAGTAATTCACAACAATGCAAGACTTGTAGGCAAAGGTTATGCTCAACAAGAAGGGATAGACTTTGAAGAAACATTTGCACCTATAGCTATAATTGAATCCATAAGAATGTTTCTTACATTTTCAAGTTTTCATAGCTTTAAAGTATATAAAATGGACGTCAAATATGCATTCTTAAATGGGGATCTAGAAGAAGAGGTCTATATAGAATAACCTAAAGTGTTCATTCTTCGGAATGATAAAAATCTTGTGTGAAAACTTAAGAAATAATTTTATGGATTGAAAAAAACTCCATGTGCATGGTATTATCATCTTGAAAGGTACCTTCAATTACAAGGATTAAAAAGGGAGTCTTTGGATAGAAACCTCTTATAGGTCATTTTGTCACATTTGATCAGCGAGCCTCCTAACAGGATCAATAAAATTCCTAGTCCCCCTTATTGTCATCTTGCACAAAGCCCTAAGAATGTACCTTTCGTTCCCTAGAGTTTGTTGAAATATGGCAACAAGAATATTCCAATTTAATTTTTCCTTGAATTAAATTGTGAATTAAAATCGAATTTAGTCTTAACAACTACTTGGAAATAATTAATTAATTCATTTTGAATTAATTAGTTGGAGAAATTCAAGTTAGAAGTCTTTTTGAAGTCAAACAAGAGTTATCCCTTAAATTAAGGAGATAAGATTGTGTTATATTTGAGTTGTAATTAGTTAACTCAATTTACTGAGTTAAGTCCAGTTAAATTAGTTCCAAACTATTTGAGGAACTAAAGGTGAGTTAACAGTCAGTTGATGCACGCATGCACTCAACTAGTGCTACTCTAGTTAATTGAAGATTCCCTCATCTAAAACTCATGCATGTCTATTCTGAGAAAGACCTAGTTGAGATTAAAGTCAAGGATAATGTACTATTAGTTATATGTGTTTTCTTATAAAGAAAACGCATGCATGCAGTCAAGGATAAATCCTTGAGGAATGCACATTTTTGAAGTGTGTGAGATCGGAATCTTCCACTTGGTAATAGGTGAATCATCCCATAGGAATAGCACAAGGAAATAAGATCTTGGAGGGAAGAGAGGAAGGTTGGAGAGAAGCCAAGATTGCCTGTGAGCATCTGTGATGATTGTACTGAGATCCAGCTAGCTATGAGAGCTAAGGCTTTGTATAATTCCTATGTATTTTCACCATGTATGATAATAGAGATAGTGTGGAGTTTTTAGCTAAGGCTTTCCACAAAGTATTTTCATGTGTATTGTGCATTGATTCTTCTTCTTCTGGTTATATTATTTAGCTCTATCTTTAAGCTTCCACAAATTGATAGTAGAACTAGCTTATAGTATTCTGTTTTGATTTATATTGCATTATTGGGTTAACCTACATTAGATTTTATACATGGTATCAGAGCTAACTTTGTAGGAAATATCTACATGGTAGAGCTGGATTTGTAGAGATTTTATACATGGTATTGGAGTTGTGAACAATACACTAAGAAGAGAATTTGAAGTTTGAAGTTCAGGGTTGCAGGTGTAAATCGAATACATATCATACTTCAAGGTTGGCCAATGACGTTCTATGGATTGACACTCAAGTATGCCTTGGAAGGTAGCTCAAATTACATAGCATGGGAAGATAGAATGGAGGTTGTATTAGAAGACAATGGCTTGAAGGAATTCATTGATCAAGAAATCCAAAACCCAGCTTCAACTAATGCACAAGAGTTGGCTAAGTGGAAGAAGTGTGTGGGGAAGGCGAGACAGATCATCCTTGAGGGAGTTTGAGACCACATTGTCTCAAGTCACCATGGGAAGGATACTCCATTTTCAATGTGGAAGACATTGAAAGACCTCTACTAGAACAATAGCAACCATAGGAAATTAAGGCTCAAGGATAAGCTTCGACGAATCAAGATGGAGAAGCATGATACTATTTCCACATATCTAAACAAGTTCACCACCTGCAAAGATGAGATTGGCAGTGTGGGAATAACTACTGTCGATGATGATATGGTGAGCCTCACTCTCCTTGGCCTTCCAAAGAGTTGGAATAGCTGCCAAGAATCTGTGAATGGAAGGGAGAAACTGTCGGATTGGGAACGACTATGGTCAGATCTTATGTAGGAGGAGATCAGGAGGAGGACACGAGATGGTTCTTCATCCAAGGATGATGATGAAGAAAATCTAGCCTTAGCATTTAAGGCAAGGAAAGGGAAGGGGAAGGCTTCCCATTCCAAATCGAATTCTTCTCATGGAGGGAAGAAGGGTGACAAGTCTAAAGTAAGATGCTTTAATTGTTACAAGATGGGACATTATGCGACTAATTGACCATTGAATAAGTCAAAGAAGGGACCCTCAGAAGGTGAGGCATTAGCCTCTCAGTTTGAAATGGACTTTACCATCATCACATGCATGGTGTCATCGATGATGGGTTGGGTCTAGTATCTTGACAGTGGAGCCTCATTCCACATGACCGATGATAAAAATGTATTGAGTTCCTTGGAGGAGAAAGACCTCAAGATACGCATAGAGATGGGTGACGATGAAAGGTATAGTGTTTTAGGAGTGGGCACTGTTGCTTTTAAGAGGGAGCATGAAGCTCCTCTCACCTTGACAGATGTGAAGTATGTTCTTGGACTGAAGAAGAATTTAGTATCAGTCACGATGTTGGAGGAAAAAGGCTACAATGTTGTCTTTACTAAATGAAAGGCATTCCTAAGACACATAGCCACGGGTCAGACCAAGAGGATAGGAATTCAGATGAAGTTTCTCTATAAACTAGAGGTAGATGATTGTGCAACATTGAGTATGAAAGCAGGATTGGTGCAAAGCCAAGACATTAGTGAGTGGTGGCACAGGCAGTTGGGCCATTTGCATCATGGGGCTTTGAAGATAATGAAGCAGATATCTACAGGACTTCCCAAAGGTAAACTTGAGCAAGTTGACACATGCAAAGGTTGTACCTTGGGAAAGTACACCAAGTCTTCCTTTCATGATCGAGATAGTCAAGTAAAGGCTACCTTAGAGTGAGTTCATACTGATGTGTGTGGACCATTCTCGATGGAATCCACAACGAAGCAAAGGTATTATGTGATTTTCATTGATGACTATTCTTGTAAATGCTGGAATTATTTCATGCAGAAGAAGGACCAAACTTTCACAAAGCTTTGTGAGTTCAAAGCTTTGGTCGAGAAAGAGTCAAGGAAGAAGATAAAGGCCTTGAGAAGTGACAACGATGGAGAATATTTCTCTCAATGGTTTAAGGACTTATGTGCAGTGGAAGGAATTAAATGAGAGTTGACAACACCTCATAACCCACAGCAGAATGGGGCGGCCGAGAGGAAGAACATAACTATTGTAGGGACGGCATGGGCAATGTTGCATGACCAAGGCCTACCACTTCACTTGTGGGTTGAGGCATGCAACACAATATTCTATTTGCAGAATAGAAGCCTGCATTGCATACTTGGGATGAAGACACCAAAGGAATATTTCTTTGGTAAGAGACTAGATGTGGGTCACTTTAGGATCTTTGCCTCATCGATACTTTTCCATGTGAAAAAGGATGCATGGAATAAGCTTGAGTTGACAATAGAGTTGGGGATACTTGTGGGGTACACTAATACACCTCACAAATATCGAGTGTACTTCCCTACCAGTTGGAGGACAGTCGTTCACAGAGATCTCAAGTTTTATGAGCAGAAGGCCATGCGAGCTTCCCATGAGAGAGAGCTCCAACTAGAAGTTGTGGAGGAACTATTGGTTCCTAAGGAGGAGGAGCCTCAGACTAATGTGGAGTATCCTCATGCAAAGGTTCCAGGAGTGGAGACATCCACTCAAGTAGAGTCTTCTAGAGATGGACAGAAGCACATAAGAGAAGCTGATAGATTGTTGAAGGATGCGAGAGAGAATGTGGTAGCACCATCTTCTCAGTGAAGACAAAGGAGGTCACCTGAGAGGTACACTAGATACATGGCCTTTGCTAGGGAATGTGTTGAGACCGAGCTATCTTCCTTTGAGGAAGCATTACAACAACCGATTTGGGTTGATGCTATGGTGGAGAAGTATGACTTCATAGTTCGTAACATTGTTTGGGACGTGGTCCTGAGATCGGAGAACAAGTCAGTTGTGAGTTCCCATTGGTTTTACAAGGTAAAGTAAGCTGTTGATGGTAGTGTGGAGAAGCATAAGGCAAGATTTGTTGTCGATGGCTTTTCATAGATTAGGGAGGATCATGTTGTTGCAGTGTATATTTCGATAGAGAAGTAAGATGCTAACATTTTGACAAAGGCATTGTCAAAGTGTAAATTCAAGTTCCATTCGAGTTCCATAGAGACAGGATCAGGGTGGAAGATAATCTCTTTCTTATTGAGAGGGAGTGTTGAAATATGGCAACAAGAATACTCCAATTTAATTTGTCCTTGAATAAATTGTGAATTAAAAATCGAATTTAGTCTTAACAACTACTTGGAAATAATTAATTAATTCATTTTGAATTGATTAGTTGGAGAAATTCAAGTTAGAATTCTTTCTGAAGTCATGCAAGAGTTATCCCTTAAATTAAGTAGATAAGATTGAGTTATATTTGATTTGTAATTACTTAATTCAGTTTACTGAGTTAAGTCCAGTTAAATTAGTTCCAAACTGTTTGAGGAACTAAAAGTGAGTTAACAGTTAGTTGATGCATGCATGCACTCAATTAGTGCTACTCCAGTTAACTAAATATTCCCTCATCAGAAAATCATGCATGTCTATTCTGAGAAAGACCCAGTTGAGATTAAAGTCAAGGATAGTGTACTATCAGTTGCATGTGTTTTATTATAAATAAAACTCATGCATGCAGTCAAGCATAAATCCTTGAGGATTGCGCGGTTTTGAAGTGTGTGAGATCAGAATCATCAACTTGGTAATAGGTGAATCATCCCAGAGGAACACTGCAAGGAAATAGGAGCTTAGAGGATAGAGAGGAAGGGTAGAGAGAACCCAAGATTGCCTGTGAGCATCTGTGAGGATTGTACTGAGAGCTGGCTAACTGTGAGAGCTAAGGCTTTGTATAATTCATATGTATTTCCACCATATATGATAATACAAATAGTGTGGTGTTTTTAGCTGAGGCTTTCCCCAAAGTATTTTCATGTGTATTGTGCATTGATTCTTCTTCTTCTAGTTATATTGTTCATCTCGATCTTTAAGCTTCACAAATTGATAGTAGAAGTACGTTATAGTATTCTGCTTTGATTTATATTGCATTATTGGGTTAACCTACATAAGACTTTCTATGGAGTTTGAGCCCTAAACTGATTCATTTGAGCCATTTTGAGGACCAATGTTCCTTGTGATCCTATTGGGTTGCATTCACCAGTAGGTTTCTCCACTACGGCCTGCATTGGTCACCATCAGGTTGCTCCCCTTTGCACCTGCGTTGGTTCTAGAAATCCAAGAGAATGATCATGACTCTAGAAGCTTCCCCTTCTAGGAGTTTCTAGAAGTTTTATCAACTACTTACCTTAGATAAAACATTCAGATCCTATCCTTCCCTACATTGGAGTTTTCACTGCTTATCCTTTGATCCTATCCCTCCATCAAAGGTTCATCTTGTACCCTAGATTGGTAATTGGGTAAGAACTCCCAGCTTACCTTACTTCTCTATATATTCCCACTGTTATATGTGGTTGGGGTTGGCTTTTGGAGAGTGATTATGCCCTTATGCTACTCTAGTGAGTGGTCATCATCTCATGCATTTAGGGTGATTTGAGGTGCATATTGTGACAAGGAAAGGATAAGTCAACAACTTGGATGAGCTCTCCTACAAGATCAACTGCTACTTATTTTTGTAATCTGCTTCCATTTATATTAATGTAAAGAATTATTTGTTTTCCTATATGTGATGTTGTTATTTAAATTATTTCAATACCATGATAATCTATAGAATGAAGTACTTAAATGATACTGCATAGATCTCGTAGTTTCTTCGATTGCGTTATCTAACTATGCAGGTTCTAATTTTTGTAATTAGAGCTGGAATTGGAGCTTCCAAGTTAAAGGAGCGAAGTGCACAAAGGATTCCAAGTAAGCCTCACTCCATCATCTATTTACTTTAAGGAAAATCATTTTGTTCCTTGTCGCTTTGTTATTTTAGGTTGACCACCTACGTAGGGGAGATACTTTTGTCCTCAATTGTAAATTCTATATAAAAAATTAACAACTCCACTGGGGAACAAAGTATTCCATTGGTGTTTTCCTTGTCCATTTTTTTCTATTATCTCCATGATAGACATTTGTTATATCATCCAACCAAGAACAGACCTAGGAATGTATTCCATTTAGCCTTTTTTGAAATTTTGTGTCATAAACCTCTTTCCTAGGCCCAACACACCACCTATGCCTTTGATAGGGCATTCCAACTCACCTTGGCCCACTCTACACCAGCGTTGCAAGGAACTAGTGCCTCTTGCATACTGTAATTGGCCCCTATTTTTGCATGAATTTTTCCTTTGTTCTTGGGCCTATCTTTGGTCAGCCTACTTCCAGTTGAACTTCTCTAAGTCTTTAGTCTATTGTGGTTTCTCTAAAGCCTCTATTTAGTTTTCCCTTAGTAAGAATTGGTTTTGATTTTTCTTTGTTCTTATCACTTGGTAACTTGCAAACAATTTTCATTTGATTTCTAGTGCCTTGGATGAATTATTGTTCTAGTCCTCATCATAAAAGCTGTAATTGAATCAATAAGTGAACATTTGCATCTTAGTTTTCTTCATTTCGGAATTTAAGAGTGGTGAAAAGAAAAAATATTTCATTTTCATCTAGGGTTTTGTGTGTGAAATTGGAATTTCCTAGTGTGAAATAACATATTTTTGCTTTCATTTTTGCAAATTTTCCCATCCTTAATCTTATGGGTGGGGGGCAACCTGAATTGTGTATAAGTGTTAATCACCTTTGAGTGACGTCTCTTTTGATTTTTGAAATTTTCACCCAATTTCAGTTTGAGTCCTTCGTTCATGAAATTCGAGATTACGTTTGATTTCATTGGAATCCTATTGTGTTTTTTTTGAAGAAATATCTTGCATAGATCACATTCGCATAGTTAGAGTTATCATTTTCATAGCAAGAAAAGAAATTGTGCATAGATTACATTTGCATAGTTTTTAGCGGAATCATGCATAGATTACATTGCATTGATTGTCATCTTTTAATCCTTTGAGTTGAATCACAATAGTGAAATTGAAATATTTAATTAGGAAGCCCTTGTTGGATGCATATTTGATTATTTCATCATTTATTGCACCTCTTCCCTACACTAGATAACTTTCATCGAAAATGAAAAGAGCTATTTTTTTCATATTAGTTTCATCATAGGTGTGTTCAAGTGACATCGATTTTTGAGCCTTGAAACTAAAACATAGTTCAAGATCAACTTTGAAATTCATCTCAATTAACCTAAGGAGAATTTGAAAATTATCGCAAATACATAGAGGTCTAGGCTAGAGACATGTTCCAACGTTTTTAAACATAGGAGTTGTCATTGTTTGCCAGCATTGCATCCCAATAGTGAAATCCTATTCCACGTATGTAAGTGTATAAGATCTTTCTCCATGTACCTTCAGGTATATTGGATAGTGCTCCACGCATGAAAAGTATATGGGAACCCTCTCATAGAACGATTTTGCATTAGACAACACTATTACAGGCTGCACTCCCACATACAGTCGAGTATATTTTGGGACTCCCCTATAGGTTTTTTTCCATCCATAGATAACCGATTCATCCCTCTTGTATACTGTGATACATGTAACACAATATTCGGGGATATTTCCTGCACGTACGTTAATTCCTTGGTTCATCAAGATTTATATTGCAGTTCATAGTTGCTTGGTAAACATTTATTCCTAGTTACCCCTTCTTTTGTTTGTGCCTTTAATTTCTAAAATCAATTAATTGACAGTGGAACAACATCTTTCTTGTGGAAATACTTCTTAGTATATCTTAGGTTGAGACTAATGGAAACAGTTCCTAAGTCCACTAGTAAAGGAAACCCCTCTGAGGGGAATCCTAGTCCTTTCTTTATTTTTGAAATATTGGTGCTCCTTATATGGAAAATTTGTCCCTTCCCAGATTTACCATTGGTTTTCCATTTTGATTATTTTTGACCCCTATGGTTTCGAATGTCCAAAGGGCTTCTCAACCAAGCTCTCCTCCACCTAAACAACATCAACCTCATGTTGATCCTAAAGTTCACCCTTTTCCTTATTCACCTATTGTTTCTTCATCCCTTTCTTCCTCTTTCCCTGGTGAAATTATTGATTATAGTAACCAGGAAGGTAAGAATAAGAACAAAAGGATGAAAAAGAAGAAGAAAAATAAGCAAGGGGGCAACCAAGCAGCCATCGCTATGGACACAACTAGTATGTAAAAGTATTCCAATCAGCCCCGTAAAGTTAAATTCTCTTGCATGTTATGTAAGAGTGAACACCTTCTTAGATATTGTCTTGGTATTCCCAAGGTATTAGAAGTGTGGCCCACTAGCTGACATCAACCTTTGTCATCAACCTTCGGAGATCATGTTGGTGACAAACCATCAACTAGTGATAGTAAGGTCCACGAGAAAAAGGGTAAAGTCAATTTTCCCTATAATTTATGTGAAATGAGTCATCCTATTCAACTTTTTCCTTATATGGATGAAGCCACAAACATGTTGGAAAACCTTACAGCTTCTTAGCCGCATCTCCTGACTAGTTACCAGAAGCTTTCTCCCAATCCTCCACTAGTTGATGAAATGATTGATTTGAATCCATCTCGAGTCAATCCTACTCTACATAAACGTGAATCCCATGGTTATGCTACCAACCAACCATTGGTTGAGAAAATGGTTGATTCAATTCCACCTTCAGTGGATCATACCTTTCCCGAAGAGAGTGAGTCTCATATCGCTCAGGTTCTTCTTCTCATTTCTTCAGATTCAAATGAACTGGGGGACATTCCTCTCCTACAAATGGCATAAGGGGGGAAATCCTCCCTTTCCCATAACACTGTAGAACAATCTTCCCATTACTAGAACATAAGGGGGAATTTCTTCCATTACTATGACACCCTATCCAAGTAATATGGTCACTTCCTTTGATTGGAGTCGATGGACACGATATCGTCTTCCTCCTTATGTGTCATTTTATATTAGAGTGCATGTGTATAATGTGTTTGTACCTGGTGAAATCATAGACAAAGGCACATCTATTAGTATTATGCCTTCAACTTGTTGGAATATTTAATTTCTTTGCAACTTGTGTCTGTAACCTAGAATCCATTGGCTTTAACAGAGGAACAAGTCAACCATTAGGGATCCTTCCTAAGTTCCTTATGCCAGCTGTCTGACATCCCTTCATAAATCCCATGTGGACCTATGAGCTAAGGCCACATTTTCTTTGGAAGCACTCATTATTTCTTCAACCTTAATAAACTGGGACACAACACATTAATCGATTTTCCTTTACAATTTCGGACCCATTCACTTTATCGGGAACATAGGAAATACACTGAACATTGTTCTTTACAATGAGGACCCCAATTATACTTTGAACATTATGATCTATAACTTTAGGGTGTAAAAATAGAGAAGAATGCTTAATTTGTTCTGCAGACAAATGTACAGAGAAAAGAAAAGGATTTCAATACAAACGACCCATTAACGCACACATTGAATCATTTATTCAATATACTAATATTTACAGACTCTCGCCCTCTGGATTGACTACAGCAATAAAAGGACCATGTTCTATCTTGAATCCTTGCTTTCTCTTGCTCGACTCTAACTTAGCTAACCTCTCTATCCTCTCTCTCGCTAGCTTCTAAATTATGAAAATAAATCATATTTTATACAAGAATGGATTCATGAACCAATTTTGGTTCAGATCCAAAAATCTCTCTCTCTCTCCTAAAGAATCTCTTCAACTCCACTCTTTTCTAAACAAACACTAAATCAAGCTTTCAAATCCCTCATATCCTATTCAACCAAATAAATATAATTTTTTGGCTTGATCTCCACACAGGGAGGATCACTCAGCCACTATACCCTTTTTCTCATATTCGACAATGAATAAACACTCTCACACATTTAAATAAATAAAATTAACTAAACTCTTGTCTTCCAACCGTTTGTTAGTCACAACATCTGATGATGCCATCACATTGCTGATTAGGCCTGAATGCTCCTGCATCAGACTTCCAAATTTGAAATTTTTCATGACCTCCTGGTCATGTGTTTCTTCTGCAAATCATCTAGTATCCCAAATTTTACTTTGTAACTAGTCATCACTTTCATCATGCTGTTGATTCAATTCTTTTGCCACTGCCACTTTTGTTCCTATAGGTTTCCAAATCTTATTTCACTACTATCTTCTTTCCTTACTGATACAAATTCCTTTTGTTGATTTCTCTTCCTTGTTGTCCCTCTTTTTAACTGTCTTCATCTTCCACAATTTCTCAACTGAACTCCACTGACATCTACCAGGTGTACATTTCTCCTCGCCATATAAATTATAAAATTTATGTTCAAATCTTCTTTTCCTCTATCATTTGCAAACTGTTGTTTGTACTCTACAACTTCCCTTTCATTATCATTACGGATAAGCGTTTCCTCTATGTTATCGTTTCATCTAAATATCTTTCTAGAAAAATACAAATTCCTTCATATTCAATAAGAATGTCAATTACATATGACTCCTCCTTCCTGTATAAAAAAGAATTTCCATCACAATTGTAAGATTCAAAATAACTATGGTTTTCACTTTCCATAGGTAATTCTGCCATACAAATCTTTATATTGTCTTTCTGCATAAGTTATGAAATTGTCATCAATTTTCATTTCCATAATTTCCTCTACATTACACAGTGTTCCTTGTTCTAACACAAGACTATCATTCAACAATTCAATAGCTAGGATTTCTTGGAGCATATCATTGTGAAGTATCCTTTCATCCTCTATACTTATACCATTGCAACAAAATGATGTTGTTTTATCTTCTCCTACAACAGAAAAAAATTATGGTTTTCTAAACTTTCTTCATGGTTTACAAATTCATAGAAACAATCCACTTTAAAATCACAGAATTCCTGAACTTCTGCATCTGTCAACATCATCATATATTCCTTCACAATTTCTATAATACTTTTATTTTGATTCTCTACTGAAGATATTTCATTCTAGTTATCATCACAAACTTTGATCTTCTTATTTTTAGCTTCTTTAATCATGACAATTTCCCTGTCAATACCATCATTCTCAAAATTATTAAATACATGATGAAAATATCTTTCTGTTTCAGCCATTTCTTCCAGTAATCTCACTTCTTCATCAACATGCATAAGCACATTGTCCAATTGTTGTTCATCACCTGTCAAACCTGAAAACATACTCAACATGTCACTTTCAAAATTACAAGGCTATTCATTTGAAGCCTCAATGATCAGATCCTCATGCTTCTCTAAACTATTCTGATAGTTCACTAAGTTATTGAGAAATTCTTCCTCAACATCTCTGATTTCTTCCTCATTAAAGAAAACTTCCGGGACTGCAACTTCCTGACTATGCTTGGCAACTTCATCATAAGTTTGTAGAATACCTTTCTATTCTACACAACTTCTGTCATGCGGAAAGAGTTATTTTTGCGGACAAAACTAACCTCCCTAGAAGCCTAAGACTTTCTAGTGACAAACAAGACAATTAAGAGAAATCCTTCTCTAAACATGCATTATCATACGAGAAACCAAGTGTTTAAGATCCTACCTGTAGTCCCACGCTGTTGTAGTAGTCTAGACTTGTCGATCCAGATGAGCTCCTCTTTCACTTCAAAACCTGCATTCACTAACAAGCAAACGATTACATAGCACCTGAATATCCCATAAAATAAAACATATTCAACATATAGACCAAGGAGTATATGAAACAATTCATTAATAACAAATTGTTGAGAAGAATGGACTTATTGTATTAATAGGAAACAAAGAAACCATTACAACCTGAGCCTTGGTGTTGTGCAAGTTCCTCCCAGGGTCCAGCAAGAGTTTTCCTTTACTTTGATAAGCTCACCCACTTCCAAATGAAACAAGAAAGGATGGGAATCTCTCCTCACAAGCTTCTACAAGGAAGTTCTAATTTCAGCAACATCTACCCTTAGGAATATTCAGCTTTCAACCTCCCCCTTTCTGGCCCAATGCTTGTATTTATAGTGCTCTAGAGGAAGTTAATCAGGTCCACCATCAATGGGATAAGCCCCTCTTGGATGGGATAAGTTCCTCTTTCATAGGGATACATGAACCATTTGGAGGCGCTCAATACACATCGAACAAGCTTCTAGAATGCTCTAGAAATGACCACAAGTAACTTTTTTAAGATGAAACTCGCGCCTTTTGACCTTTACAGGGGTACGCACCCACCCCTTTACATACAGAGCGTACAAGTACGTAGGTATTGTGAACTTGGGTTGCGTACACGCAGGTAAGGCTGAGAGAAAATGCGTGCCGAGAGATAAATAGATTTTTAAAGACTTTCTCTCTTTCTTGAAGTTTGACATGGAGAGTAGAGGTATGAGACTTGCCAAGGAGGATAGTATGACAGTTGATGGAGCCATACTAACTAAAATTGTCATGGTGACAAATTTTAGTGTAACAGGATCCAAATGAAGGGAGATTCAACATTCGGGGGCAAGAGCTAGAGATTGATGTAGCTGATATCTAATTTCTCAGAGGGTTATCATGGATGGGAGAAAGGCCCCAAATGATAAATACTCGCATCACAAGAGAGACGACGGACATGCTCATCGGAAGGATGTGTCTAAAGGCCCAGAAATCAGACAAGGGAGGAAAACTAAAGATCACAACAGTAGCTCACTTGTCCTTGTGAGTCCTCCTTTACACCATCACTAGAGTAGCTGGTTCACAGGCCCCGCATGAGGCCACCAAGACTCAACTCTGGCTAGCCACTGAATGCCTAAACCCCACTGCATTCAACTAGGTAAAGGTGGTATCAGACAACCTCAAAAGGAAATTAACAAAATGTCGACGAGGTGATACCAAACGGTTTGGGCATGGCTCAATCCTTGTACTATTCATCCTGGAATGACTTCCCATCTTTTAGAGAGAGGAAGTGGTCGTGGCAAGGCCACCACCACGAGAGCCACAGATCACCCACTAGGCTATATTGATGCCTCGAGGAGGCGGCGACCAACAGATGTCGTAGAGACTGTAGTTCTTTAGGTGGCTAGATCACCAACTCATTGTTGTAGAGGACTAGCCATATGCCAGGACGAACTTCAAAGGTGATCCAGACCTAGTACTCCCTCCTGGGGAACATTGGGATGATAGAGGTAACAAACTCATTTTTCGTTTTTTTTTAAAGTTTCATAATTTTTGTTATTTTATATATATTTCTTGATCATTACGTTTCAATCTTGCAGATGTTGGACCGGAAAGACCTGCAGGTTTTTCTCCCATTGCTCAGGGAGTCAAGAGGGAGTTCGAGTTAACTCCTCCTAGCGGAGACATGGAGGATGAGATTGCCCATGACCTAGAGGGCTTGATAGAGAGGATCCTAGACTACATAGGATTCGAGGATGTCCCTCAACAGTACCAACGACACATAACAGGGGTGTCAAATAGGATCCATCGACTGCTTAGACATGTTGTTCGAGCAGTGGTGTGCTATAGAGAGCATCACGCAGATTAGACCCCTAGGTTTATTTTCTGCAATTTTGAGAGACATGTTGTCTCATGATGTAATCTGAACACATATTTTTTGAGCACTATGATGTGCAACAAATGATATATATATATATATATACATACCTATGATTTGTTTTATCAACTTATTACGTCTCAATGCTTACTTTTACAAATGTCACAAATGTCTATCTAACACATGGTTTGCAATGCATATATTAATGTATTTAGTCTTCTAGGAATATTTTGATATGTAATGAAATCAAAACTCCTTTCCAGTAAACGAACACATAAATAAAACCTTACAATCTGAGGGTTTCTGACAAAATAACGCCCGTTGAGTCGAAGAATAACAAGTTGTGAATCTAGGTTTACGATTAAGGCTCGAATATTGAGGGAAACAACCTTAGTCAATAACTCAATAACTGCACTATATTCAACAACAATGTTTGTAGTACATCATAGACAAACACCTTGAAGATCTACCAAATCACAGTGAGGATCATAGATAACCCATGCCATAGAGGATAGATTCTGAGTACTGCGACAGGGACCGTCACCGAAACTGACATAAGGTGCGACAAACATCTGCATAATAAGTAAAAGGACATAATAAGCGAAAAATGCTTACACACCAAGCCAAACATGTACAAAAATGAAAACACACTTATGTACACAGAAATGCATAAAAGACTCATGCATAATACTTTTTGAGATAAAGCCCATTTCAAGGCTTATCTAAATGATTTCCTTCATAATCATTCAGCTCAGAGGCACCTTTTTGCAAAACATGTTTTACAATATAGGGCCCATGCCACATGGGTTTGAATTTGCCTGCCCCCAACTTATCATGAACTTGATCATATAACATGACTAGATCCCCTTCAATGAAGGAACGTAGGTTGACCGCCTGATCAAAGTGAGATTTCACTCACTTCTTCTATGCCTCAATGACCAATGAAGAAAGTCAACGAGTATCATCAAGTCATTCTAAATAAAGAATATGCCCCTCCACTGGAGTGGTATTCGGCAATAATTCAATAGCTAATTTAAGAGAAGTAATTTCACCTTCAATTCTTCCAGACCATAAACAAGCTGAAATGGTGTAAATCCAGTTGCATCCTTAACCAAGGTTTGGTAGGCCCATAGATCTAAAAATAAAATCAAATGTCAATTGGACCTATACAATCTAATGGTACGCTGAAGCATGGTGATCAACACTTTGTTCACGGCTTCGACTTGGCCATTGGACTGGGGGTAATATGACGTCGAACAATCATGACGCAGGCCCGTCAAATTAGCCATCATATAATTATGAAAATGAGAGCCATGATCAAGGAAAATTTTCAGAAACCCCCCTAAATTTATATATATAATAAATGGGCGAATATCCATGGTATATAGGAAAAATGGAAGGCGATTTTATCAATAATATAATATGTATATATAATTTTATGGCGAATCTCTCACTAGGCATGGTGATTATTTTACTCAATTATAAAATCTTGTAAGATCTTGGTATTACCATGGGTCAATACCATGGGTTATCATAAACGTGGAGCTTAAAAATTACTATTAGTAATTTATAAAAATTAATAAAATTAATAGTTGATTTTTACATTAAATTACAAAAGGGTTATAGGTCATAAAATCAATGTCCCACTTTGCAAAAGGGCCAATGGTAATGACAGGATGCAAAAGAGAAGGTGGTTCAAGCATCTTGCACAGTAAATTTGAAACGCATGAAGTCAATGGACAGTAAGAATGAAATCCTTGAAAATGGATGGCCAAAAATAACCAGCACAAAGAATCTTCTGAGCAGTGGCATAACCAGACATATGACCACCACAGATGTTAAAGTGGTAGTCATTTAAGACTTTCTCAGCTTCCTCGATGGTTAAACAGTGATGGAGAATAGAATCAACTCCGACACAGTATAACATGTCTCCAATAATACGATATGGTTGAGAATGATGCCGAATGCGTCACCGAGCATCCTTAGACAAGTCAGAGTGAAATGAAGATGTCTAGAGCTAAACAATGATGTCACCATACCAAGGATCGAGGGTACTAATCAAGAAGAGCGTATCATCTGGAATGTGGTTCTCTATCCGCCAGGGAGTGGAAGCTGATGGTAAGGAGCAAATTAACTCAACAAAAAGAAGTGACTTCTTAGATTTGGCAGTGGTGAACTCCAAATCAAACTCCTGAAGGATAACGATCCACTTGGATTATTTTCCCTCCAGCAATTGACGTGACAAAATATGTCATCGGGTTGCAATAAAAATTCACGATTGTGGTATGCAAAAAAATGTAATGACGAAAACTTTGAACAACATGAAAGGTTGCCAAGGCCAACTTCGCGACATAAGCATAACAAGTCTCGGTGTCAAGAATGTTGGGTTGTGTTATATTCTTTCCACAACTATTTGTTTGGACCCTATATTAGGTTGGGCGAACCTACCTATGGTTTTCGGTCCATGGTTTTGGACACAATGGTTTTTGGTCCATGGTATTGGCTACTTTGGCATGTATAAATATGTATTGTAACATTGAAATGAACATAATGAAAAATCAAGCTGGTAGTCCTAGTTTTGGGATCCAGTGGGAAAATCTCTATGTATATGTGTTTTATGTGTTATTCTCTTGCATTGTTTATTTTTCTGTGTTTTAGAATTCGTATGCAGGCAATTTCTGTACAGGGTTAAAACCTACATTTTGTATCAGATGTGTTTTGGCTTCAAGGGGACACCTTTGTTGCTAAGGGGTTTGACTCGGGCCTGTGGTAAACCCTGTTCAGTGGGAGATCTATGAGATTGATTCTAGTGGTAAAAGAAGATGGCGAGTAGTGGAAAGATAGAGATCGAGAAATTTAATGCTCAGAGTTTTGAGTTGTGTAAACTAAATATGGAGGATCTAGTGGTGGATAAAGATCAGTAGATCGTAGTAGATCCAGATACTAAACCAATGGGAGTGACTGATGAAGAATGGAAGAAGTTGGATAGGAAGGCAAAGAGAATAATATGATTGTGTGTTTTAGATTCAGAATTGTTGAATGTATTAGGGGAAGCTATGGTGAGGCTTTGTGGGACAAGTTAGGGACTTTGTACCAATCTAAGTCTTTGGTGAATAAACTGTTCCTATGGAAATAGCTGTATAACCTGAGGATGAAAGATGGCGACTTGGTGATAGAGCATCTGAATGCATTTAATATTGTGGTAAGTCAGTTATCATTTGTTGATATCAAAATTTCAGATGAAGATAAGTGCATTAGTTTGTTGTCTTCTCTACCAGATTCGTGGGATAGTCTGGTTATTGCAATAGGTAGCAATGCAACTGCCTTGTAGTTTGATGAAATAGTCTCATCCTTGCTCATGGAGGAGATGAGATGGAAAAATATGGAGAGCCAGAATGGCGATGGCTTGTCTGTACGAGGACGGTCCCAGAATAGAAACAAAAATAAGTCATCGAGTGGGAGATCTAAATCTAGAGGGAGATCTAAATCTCAAGGAAAACCTGTAAAGGTGGTGTGCTAGAAATGCGGAAAGGAAGGGCACTAAAGGGATTGTAAATCAAAGCTCCTGACAAAGGAAAGGGATCTAATGATGCTCCTTCTGCAGAGGTGAAAACCACCTCAGATGAAGGTGGGGATGTGTACTTGGCTTCTTCAAGTACACATGTAGATCATGAGGCAAGGTTAATTGACTCAGGTGCATCCTTTCACTTCACTCCCCATAGAGAGTGGTTCTGCAAGTATGAGAAATACGATGGTGGTGATGTCTTCTTAGGGGATGACAAGGCTAGAATCATTGGTCGCGGAAAAGTAAAGTTGAAGTTGCAAGGTGGAAGAGTTAGAACACTTCCAGGTGTTCTGCATATTCCTGCATTAGCCAGAAATCTAATTTATGTGCGCAAGCTGGATGATGCAGGTGTAAAAATAGTGTTCAAGAAAGATACCTGCAAGATGGTTCGGGGGGCACTGGTATTGATGTGGGGAGTTTAGACTAGAACTCTGTACAAACTGCAAGGTAGCACTATTGTTGATGGGTGCAATAGTTCTGTGCTTCCTGAAAGTGGAGCAGAAAATCTAGTGGTCTCTAGAGAGAAGACCATGCTGTGACATCGAAGGCTTGGACATATTGGAGAGAAGGGCCTTCAAATACTTCATGGTAAAGGCATGGTAGAAGGTATGAGTAATAGATCTCTGTATTTTTACTTTTGTGAAAATTGTGTATATGTGAAGCAGAAACGGGTGAGTTTCCCCTGTAGTGGTCAGAGGGCAAAACATATATTAGAGCTTGTGCACAATGATGTGTTTGGACATTTAAAGGTTCCATCACTGGGTAAGTCTGTGTACTATGCATCATGTATATATGACTTCTCAAGGAATACATGGATATATTTCCTTAAGAAGAAATCTAAAGTGTTTAACAGGTTTAAAGAATTTAAGGCTCTGGTGTAAAACCAGACAGAGAAGAAGATAAAGGTTTTGAGGTCAGATAACAGTGGAGAGTTTTGTAGCAAGGAGTTTAAATAATTTTGTAAGAAGTGTCATATAGCATGGCAGAAGACTACTCCATATACACCTCAGCAAAATGGAGTCGTCGAAAGAATGAACAAGATTTTGATGGAAAGGGCAAGAATCATGCTCAGTGGTGTTAGGTTAGGACAGGAATTTTAGGCATAGGCAGTGGAGACAACATGTTACTTGGTCAACATCATTGGAGGATAAGACTCCACAAGAGGTATGTACTAGTAATAAACCCTCTCTTTCACATCTAAGGGTATTCGAATGTGATGCATATGTACATGTTCCAAAGGAGAAACGAACCAAGTTATATAGTAAATCTGAAAAGTGCATCTTTATTGGGTATAAGGATGGTTTAAAGGGTTATAAGCTTTGGAGCCCAGTAACAAGGAAGGTTGTGTATAGCCGAGATGTGGTGTTCATAGAGGTGAAAGATGTTATTAAATATGAAGTTCAACAAAAGAAACCTAAGAAGAGAGAGTTTTAGCTAAAGGAGGAAGAATTATACTCTACAGTAGAGGAGGAATCAAAAGATAAAGAGCCACAAACTCCAGGTGTAAGAAGATCAACTCGAGAAAGAAGGCAGCCAAAAAGGTATAGTCCATTTGCTTTCTATTCAAATTTTGCTTTATCTATTACTAATGATGATCCCAGAACTGTGAAGGAAGCAATAGATTCAGAGGATGGAAAACTTTGGAAAGAGGACATGGTTGATGAAATGGCATCTTTGCACAAAAATGAGGCCTAAGATCTGGTGGAGTTTCCAGCTGGAAGGAAACCCATTGGCAGCAAATGGGTGTTCAAGAAGAAGACAAATGTAGAAGGAAAGGTGGAGAAATAAAAAGCTTGGTTGGTAGCAAAAGGTTATTCCCAAGTGCTAGGAATTGATTTTGGTGATATTTTTTCTCCTGTTGCTAAGGTAACTTCTATTAGGTTAATTTTATCTGTTGTTGCTGCTTTTGATTTTGAAGTAGAACAGATGGATGTGAAGAAAACATTTCTTCATGAGGATTTGGAAGAGGAGATCTACATGAAGCAACCTGAAGGCTTTGTGGTGAAGGGTAAAAAGAACTGGTATGCAAGTTAAAGAAGTCTCTGTATGGGTTAAAATAGTCACCAAGGATGTGGTATTAGAAATTTAATACATTTATACAGGGACTTGGCTTCACCAGAAGCAAAGCAGATCATTGTGTGTATTTTAAATTAATTGGTGACCATGTTATTTATCTGGTCTTGTATGTGGGTGATATGTTTCTAGTTGGAAATGACAAAGAAATTATCCAGGATTTGAAGACCCAATTGTCCTCCAAATTTGATATGAAAGATCTTGGTGTTGCAAACTATATTTTCAGCATAAAAATTAAAAGAGATCGGGCAAAGAGGAAGATCTAGTTAAACTAGAGGAGGTATGTCGAAACAATACTACAAAGGTTTAATATGTAGGATAGTAAATCAGTGAAGGTTCCTATTCTTGTAGGTGTAAAGTTATCTGTTGAATAGTGTCCCAAGACACAAGAAGGGGAAGAGGATATGTCTCGTGTTCCATATGCAAGTGCAGTTGGTATCCTGATGTATGCAATGGTCTATACTAGACTAGACATTGCACATGCAGCGAGAGTATTGAGCAAGTTTATGTCAAAACTAGGGAAGGAGCATTGGACAATAGTGAAGCGGGTTTTTCAGGTATTTGTGTGGCACTAGTGATTATGGTTTGTGCTACCAAGGTGTTAGGATATCCATCGCTTTGTTGATGCAGACTGAGCTGGAGATTTGGATCAGAGAAGATGTACAAGTGGGTATGTGTTTAACCTATTTGGAGGAGCAGTCAGTTGGATGAGTAAGAAACAATCTATAGTGGCATTGTCAACTACAGAGGCAGAATACATTGCAGCCACCCATGCAAGCAGGGAAGTAGTTTGGTTGTAGAGATTGTGTTCAAGTATGGGGTTAGTATAGGGAGATATAAGGATAGACTATGATAGCCAAAGTGCAATTTTCTTGGTAAAGAACCCTACTTATCATTCAAAGACAAAGCACATTGATGTTCAATATCACTTTGTGAGGTATATGATAGAAGACAAAAAGTTGTTCCTAGTAAAGGTGGATACTTTGAAGAATACCGCAGAGGCATTGACAAAATCTGTGAGCTATGAGAATTTTTCTTGGTGTAGAGAAACAATGGGCATTTAAGGGCTAGAAAAATGACTAAGCTCTCCTATGGCCCCCTGTGGAAAGAAAACAAGTGGGAGAATGTTGGGTTGTGTTATATTCTTTCCACGACTAACCTATCTAGTGAACCGAGGGGTTAGAGGGGGGGAAAAGTCCGCCCTTCGTTGCGCCGATTGCGCAACGAGTGGATCATAGGGGGGGCAGCAACCCCCCCTATCTGAGGGGTTTGAGGGTG
Organism: Pinus taeda; assembly: GCA_000404065.3. Classification (NCBI taxonomy): domain Eukaryota; kingdom Viridiplantae; phylum Streptophyta; class Pinopsida; order Pinales; family Pinaceae; genus Pinus; species Pinus taeda. The sequence continues at coordinate 32,429 of APFE030566973.1, read as the reverse complement.
GCGGGTAGCCTCGCTCTACAGGGTCTAGGGCAGTGCCCCAGGAAAAATATTTGTGGACCCTATATTAGGTTGGGCGAACCTACCTATGTTTTTCGGTCCATGGTTTTGGACGCAATGGTTTTCGGTCCATGGTATTGGATGCTTTAGCATGTATAAATATTTATTGTAACATTGAAAGGAACATAATGAAAAATCAAGCTGGTAGTCCTAGTTTTGGGATCTAGTGGTAAAATCTTTGTGTATATGTGTTTTATGTGTTATGCTCTTGCATTGTTTATTTTTCTGTGTTTTAGAATTCGTATGCAGGTAATTTTTGTACATGGTTAAAACCTACAAAGAAGTTTGTAGCTAAGATAATATATGACATGCTCAAAACCATCATCATCATCTTGCACCAGAACCATGTGAATGGTACTATCAGCAGTAGCTAGATAAAGCGAGTCATCATGGTGATAGTTAGGTGGACACAACAAAGGAGCAGAAACAAGAAGGGTCTTGAGTTGCTCAAATGACTTTTCGGAAATTTCATCTCAAATTAATGGAATGTCACATTTAAGAAGATGCATATAACCTTTAGCGACCTCATCATAGTTAGGGATGAAACGACACAAGAAATTAGCCTTCCCTTGCAGACTTTGCAACTGGTGCAAAGTAGCAGGAGGCGAGAGATTCAAAATAGCTTCGACCTTGAGTGGATCTAGATTAATACCTCCTTAGAAATGAAAAACCCAAGGATTCTACTAGACTCAATGCAGAAGACACATTTGTGTGGATAGAGATGAATATCGTAATGTCTACAGCGAAGAGAAATTTGATGGAGGTGGTCCAAATGGTCTGTGTGTTTATCTTAATGAGCATGAAGATCATCCAGATAAGGATAAAAAATGTGTCTAATATCATGAAAATCATAGGAAATTGCTCTTTGGAAAGTCACACTAGAATTGTTTAGACCAAAATGAAGCTTTCTATAAGAAAAAGTACCCCACGGACAGATAAAGGCAGTCTTGTGCTGATCAGCAGGTAAAATATTGATTTGGTTATAACCAGAGAAGTTGTTCATAAAAGAGAATATTTCACTCCCAGCACAGTCATCAATAAGCTAGTCAATAAAGGGAGTGGGTAGTTATATTTTAGACATGCGCGATTAATATCACGATAATCAACACAAACTCGAATAATGCCCTTCTTTTTACTCACAGGGACAATGCTAGAGACCTAGTCTGTCAATGGAATAGGCTAAATGAACCCGACCTTGAGAATTTTTTCAACCTCTCCTTTAATGGAAGCTTCCTTTCTTGGGTGCACAGGATGTAAACCTTGATGAACTGGCTTCACATCAGGATACATAGGTATCTCATGCACCACAATACTCAGAAGGGCATTTCTTCATACAACTAGGCGAACATGTCGCAAAACTCTTAGAAGAGGCTAGTGTAAATCTTGATCTCCTTGGGAGTACAAGTTACTCCAAGGTGAATATTTTTGATAAGCCTGGTTTAACAGAGATGTCAATTGGCATGGTTTGCATGATATTTCCCATATTCCCTTCAGAAAATACCTCATGAGTTAAGATGGGCATCTGAAGCGAATGAGAAGGAACATGGGAAGAAAAATTATTGAGACAGGATGTCATTACCCCAAATCTAGGAAGAAACGAGGAACGATGATGACTATCGACACAAGGAGGATCCTCAAAAGACAAAGTTTCAAGAATAGCCTCATCATAATAAAATGTTTCTTGCAAAGGATTTGGAGAAGTAATATCTCTAAGCCAAGGGGATTGCACATACGTGTCAAGAGATCTACTCGAAGGAGTAGAGTAAGAAGAAGTAGTCAAAGCCGAAACAATTTCAACGTAGCTGAGCTTAGCAAGGCTTAACAATAGAACATCACCCCCAAGAATCTACCTGAGCAAGGGGAAGAATCACCCAAGGATCAGAGTTAACAGAGATCATATTAACGAAGGCAACATTGGGAGGTGGGAGGGGAAAACACCCATGAGGGCAAGAGCTTTAAAGAGCCCAACACCCACACTCTCATAAGGAATACTGGTATGTTCCACATATGGAACATTGGCTTTCGAGGAAGAGGAATAAAAGAAGGACAACTGATCGACATAACAATTTTTCCCTGATGAGGAAACAAAGTATGTGGAACAGTGAAGAAGCAACAACATGCATAGTATACGTCCAACTTCGACCTAGTAGATGGTTGTAAGTCAGATTGGCATCGACAACCTCTACCTCAACGTTGACCATCTTGCCTTCCAAGGTGACAGGAAAACACAGGGGAATACCAAATGGATGAGAATCTCTTCCATCAAATGCCTCTAGGGTATTTGAAGATTGACTCAAAGATGGAGAACCAATGGATTTTCAAGAAGCAACAAACATGTTGCAAGTCAAGGCTCCTTCATTGATAATAGTACAATTAATAGACTATGTGTTAATAACAACCTGGATGAGGAAAGCGATTTGGTGAGGCAAACATGGCACATGATTTTCAAGATCGAAAGTAATCAACTCAGAATTATCTGGATCAATTCCACCGATGGTGGATAATAATGACTTCCATTGGGGAGGACAACTCTAGAGAACCTCCAATGCAGACATAACCAAAGGAGCTTGGGCTAGATCTTTGATAATACTATAGTGTTGTGCAGTACAAGCATTGGGATTATAGGAAGATTTCCAGAGACTTCCATTAGCAGGTGGTCGAATGACGGACTCATTACTAGGCCTTTCAATATGAAGAGGGCTAGAACTGGATAGGGGAACACTAGAAGGAACTTCAGGTCCTTTCCTGGCCGACAGAGAATAATCTTTAGATCAAGTAGACACATGAATAGGAATAATCCTTTCCATAAAGACCTGAGAACCAACTGAGGAAGAGGATTGAGGCTAGTCCACCATTTGAGTTTGCTAGGAAGGAAAAGGTTCTTTAAGCACGACAGGAATCTCTGAGGTACCCTTAAGCAAACAACTTACCTCATACCATCGAGGATAGTCTCTAATGAAGTGATCCTCATCACAGATAAGACAAGGATAATTAGGTTTTCATTTAGAACCATCATCGGTAAGATTATTAGGAGGTTCTTGCTTTGGCGTGTCAGATTTATTTTTACCCTTCCATTTCTTCTTACCCTTCAAATTTTGCTCTGCCATGGTGGACTAGATGGCATTAACTTCTGAGGTTTTCCTAGGATTGGATGAATATTGAGAAGTAGTTTTACTAGGAGCAGTATATTTCTACTTTGCAAGAGTCATGGAAGACTTTCGAGAAGACTAAGTGATGGAATCAATAACACCATTGGCAGAATGTGTCAGCGGAGCTTTAGAAGGTCCATGTTGTGGAGCATTGGGTAAGACGTCATAAAGTGTGCCAGATTGGGAATAAACCAAATCAAGATATTGAGCACATGCGATGGCTTGCTCTTCAGTAACGGATGCCCCATAGCAATATCTTTGTCTGTTAGACCGACAAAAGAGGTAGTGAACCAATCAGTGAATAGTTGATCAAGAATACAGAACTTGATCAAACAGCGACGCCTTCTCCATTCATGAATATGATCAGAGATGTGGGTAGCCATTTCCTATTTCAGAGAGGTAAGAATATGCATTCTCATTTCATAGAAAATCGGTAACTAAAAATGCGTAAGGAATGCCATCACAAGAGAGTTAAAATATTGGAAAGTCCCATGAGTGACTTCAATGTACCACTTTGCAACGGAACCAGTGAGAGTCCTTTCGAAAAGACGAAGACGAATAGAATCGTCAGGCCAGGAATCGGATGAACAACAAAGGTGATAAGTCATGGCATGTGCCTGGGGGTCTTCTCCAGACTTGCCTTCAAACATAGGATAATCATTAAGGATCTTGGTTCAAACAAGTGGCCAATATGGATTATGAAGTATAGGATCATTCGTCAACTTTGACACATCGGGCAGTTCCAAAATCCCAAGAAAAGGTAATTGAGGATTGAAAGACATCATGGGTCTTTCATAAGGACTGGCATTAGGGTTCCAACCAGGGCCTTATTTCCTACATGGATCTTATCCTAGAGTATTTTGTCCATAAGGGTTATAGTTTGGCGGATTGAAATCGTACCCCGGTTGTTGACCTGGATTTTGACCTCCAACAAGCCATTAACTTCCAGCTTGACCAACAGGGGCAACATATGGTTGTTGAAAATTATGATAAGGATTAACCAAAGGTTGCTGATAGTTCTAATATGGATTACCCTGAGGTTGCCCTTGGGGTTGCTGAGGTACTTGAGGAATGTATTGAATCTGAGGCCCAAACTATGCCTGGGGCCCAGATTGTATCTGATAAACAAGCTGAGCTTCGAATCAAAATTGAGCCTGGGGACCAGGTTGTGTTTGGGGACCAACTTGAGCTTGAGGTCCAGGCTGCATTCGAACACCAGGTGGACAAATAACTAGATTGACCTGACCAAAAGGTTGTCCTTATTGAGTAGCAGGTTGGCCTTGTTGGAACTGGGGCTGACCTAACTGACCAGAAGGTTGTCCTTGCAAAGAAGCAGGTTGGCCTTGTTGGAACTGGGGCTGACCTAACTGACCAGAAGGTAGTCCTTGATGGGCAAAAGGTTGGCCTTGTTGGAACTGGGGCTGACCTAACTGACCAGAAGGTAGTCCTTGATGGGCAAAAGGTTGGCCTTGCTGGAACTGAGGTTGACCTAACTGACCAAAAGGTGGTCCTTGAGATAAATGAGGTTGTCCTCAATAAACAAATGATGAACCTATTTGGGCTAAAGGTTGTCCCTGAAAGGGTTGTCCTTGCAAGCCCAAAGGTTGCCCCTGTGAACATAAGCCTGACCTACCAAGGCATAAGGTTGTCCTTGAATGGGTTGTGCTTGTGAGCCATGGTAAGTAGTGTGATTCCAGGAAATTGAAGGTGGAATTTGAATGTTCACTAGAGTTGTCTGAGGAAGAGGTCTAGTATAATACATATGGGCTCCATGATGATCATAATAGTGTGGAGGGTTATGCAGAACAAACATTTGCTGAGAACCTAGAGGGTTATAAGTCGGACTTTGAAGAGAAAATAGATATTGATCATACGACAGTCCCCTCGGAATGGAATTCGAAGAGATAGGTACATTACCCATAGGTTTACTAACTCTAGATGCCATAGGCAAAGGACCACCATCATGGGTCCAGAAGGTATCCCAGTAATAGCAGTGACCTCCGAGGATGTGGTAACCACACTAACAAGATGAGCTGAAGATTCCACACAAATGGTGGGCATAGATGGAACATATGTAACATATGTAAATTGCGTCCAAGGAATGGAGGTCGTGGCCGACTGACTAGACATGAATGACCCTAAATTCAGAACCGTTGTATGAGAAAATAAAGAGCTCTGGTGTAGAGATGTGGAACCAACTATGTGAGCCAGAGCGTGATAGCGAAGGGGTAATGAGACATTTGGAGAGGTGTGGAAAGGGAAACTTTTTGGAGGAAACTAATATTCACCAATCGACACAAGGCTCTTTTAACTACTAATAGGACTCAACTCATCCATGTCAGAAGAGGCCATAGGAACCAAAGCACCAGGGGGAGTAGACAGAAGATCCTTGTCTAAAAATTCCCAAATGTTGGGAGGATTCCAATTGAAATCAAAAGGTTCCTCACCCAGAGCTCGAGAGGCAAGAGGCTGAACACTTGGAACAATAGTAAGATAGCCACTAATAGATGATACCTTAGAAGGGATAGTGGAAGAATGCTCTCTGTCACTTGGTAAAGATGATGAAACAAATGAGTCCGCTAGGATGGTCTAAACTCAAAAGACCAGGAGAGAAGATTTAATTACGAGGGCTTTAAATTCTTTTCAAGGATATTATTCATGATGTGGTCAAAATTAACAGGTAGGATGTTATCTTGGGAAAATAAACTTTATGACACTAGAATAAAACTTTGCCTTTTCATGTTTATAGAATTGAGAAAAAGGAGAAGAGATGACTCTAGTCTCCTTCAAATTTTAATGAGCCTGAAAGGACAAGTGCTTAGATGATCCTTTTACTTTTAAAGAGTTGAAAAGGAATGAAATTGACTACTCCGAAATTATGGGCAAAAGGTTTACCAGACAAATCGTAAAACTGCATATACACCTTGGTGGTAAAATGAATGAGAAATGAGCAAGGACTTTCCATATGTCAGCTAATCTTCCCGAATGATGTTTTCACTGCATTACGATTCGTAAGGCGGCAAACTCGACTTCCTATGGATAATAGGATTGCAACCTAATCGAGTCTCCCATCACATACACGATAGTACAGGGAGGACAACTCTGTACTAGTACTTATTGAATCACAAAAGGAGGAATCACCCAACCTTAGTGAAAACAACAGCCACTAGGTTTAAAGACGTCGGAACACGTCTCTAGCCTAGACCTCTAGATATGTGAGCGTTAAGTTCCAATGTGTTTTTTTTAGATTGATTCAATAAATTTTATTAGTTAATCTTGAATTAAATTTCAGTTTCAAGGCCCTACCGAATGTATCTTCAAAAGCTCCTAGAATGCAACTAAATGAGTAAAGAAAACATTTGTTTTCAATGAACAACTAACTAAAGAAAAGTGAGAGGTCCATTTCAAAGCAACCAAAGTGACAAGCAAGCAAATGCAAGAAAACCAATCAAGGGGAAAGAGAAATGCAAGCAATCTAATTAAGAAAATGAAAAACACATCCTTTTCTTTCCAATTTCTAAATGGTAAGAATTTACTAGTGAAAAATATTATTCTTATTTCCTAACACCAAAATGAATGCAATATTTTGATTTTTCAAATCAATGACAAGCAACCAAATGAAAAAATAAAAACAATGCTAGTTTTAAGCCATTTTCAAATGAAATCACTCAATAAATAAAGAGAAACATTCTACTCTAAAATGAATCAAAGACTCAAAGCCAAGAAAATGCTTCTTTTTTGCAAAACTGAAAAGATTTCTCATTGACCAGGAAGCAATGTGATCTATTGCAAGTGAAGGAACGAAACCAAATGAACAAGACTTGAAAATTTTGGTAACAAAACATCACATACCAATCAGGAAGATGAAAAAAACAGTTAATAAGGAAAATCCTCAAACAATGCAAGGGATCATGCCAAACACAGCCTAAACACCCAAACAAACAAGTAATCCAAGAAAAGCTAATGTTTCAAGAAACCCTAAGGTAAACAGGTCAAATAGTTCAAGAGGAAAAGTTTCAAGGGAATGAAACCCGGAATATTCTAGCAATCAACAATTTGACACACAATAAAGAGGCAAAAGACAAGCTCAAAAGGATAGGACACATTGGCCAATCAGCGAACAAAACTTCAAAATTGAAACCTACAGGAATCTTCACAAGCATAAAACTGACAACATGCGCTGACAACGAAACATTGCACCTCCCTAACTAGCTACTATGCGACGTCGTCGCAAAAGTACACTAGTTAATAGTGCCAATCCGATTTCACAGCTCTTCGTGACTGTAAGGTGATTCAATCGCGCCAAACAGTAGAAGGTGCAACTAATAAGATAGTGTAGGCATGACTATCTTCACAATGGTCATAAAATAAACCGTGATGACCCTAAATCAAAGGAAAAATTTCAAAATCCAACTGAGGGAAGGCTAGATCTATCACTTATGACAGAGGGAAATCTACCAAGAGTAGTCAAACAACCCATAACATGAAGAATTCATCCCAAATGTAATGGAGACAATAAATAAGTAAAACAAAATCAAATCAAGAGACAAAAGACCAAGGTACCCAATATGGTCCCCAACTTGTGACGCAGGCAAGTTCCCTCTATGGAAGGAGGCAACCCCTCTAGCCCTAGAGTGGGTCTAGTCCCAGCAAAGACAATACCAAAGAAAATTTCCATAGAAATTTCATGTCATGAAGGCTTACCTTCAAATCATCATTCGATGAAGTCCCTGTTGTGTTTCTCTAGCTCTCATTCTTCTAATCACTTGTACCTGAAAACAACATACAAAGCATAACCACGAACATAATATAGTACGACAAAAACGATCTACTTAAAGACTCAAGGAGCTTCAAGCTATCAATATGCAATTCAACATAAGATATAGGAAATAAGCTATTGATTTGTATTAATGTAAATTGAAGTAAAACTTACAACCAAGCCTTGACGTCGTAAGTCTCCTTGAAAGGTCCCTTCAGCATGTCTTCGCAAGCATTCGCTCATGAATTGTCTCCCAAAAGGATGAATAACTCTCTCTCCTACCCAAAAGGTTAATGCTAGAACACTCTTGCAATCACACCAACTCCACTCAAAACCATCCCAAGCTAAGTTATGTAAGAGGCTACTTCCACACTCTAGCAAAAATCTCTACTTTTTCTATTAAACTCTTGAACTCTAAAGCTACCAAGCTAGCTAATCTCAGCCATGAAGGAAGTATTTATAGGAGAAGGAGCTTCCATAAGAGATGGGAGAAAGAGCTTATCCCTTTGAGAGTTTGCACAAAAGGTGGAACAACCATCGCAAAGGAGAGAGGCAAGCTCATCTGATCCAACAACCAACCCTAGGACTGCCCATGAAGCTATTACACTTCGAAGCTTTGACGAGTTGTTTAAAAAAGTTGCCAAAAGTAGCTCGTCACAAGTGCAACACATAGATAGAGCGAAGACTTCGCTAGGGCTAGTGCAATCTTGGCCATCTTCATGGGTGGAACAACTGCTGAACTGCGACGAACCAAAAAGATAGGTAAAAGAGGGTTTTCTCCAGGAGTAGTGAACTAATGTATTCTTCCTAAGATGACAAGGAAGACATTGACATATAATTTGCAACATGACACAAGGCAGATGTCAATAACACAAACCAATAATGTTCAAGATCAGGGAATCTGGGGTTTGTGATAAATTACTGTGTAACAGTCTGAGACTATGCTTGACAGTCAAATAGGCAATTCTTTCAAATGTTTCCACCTCTTTCACAATGGCCCAAGCCTTGCATATATAACATGTAGGGTTAGGATTGCCAAGTCCTTCATGAGTTCCATTAGGCAAAATCAGCGATTTTTCCATGCTTTAGTGCTCTTTTCCATTTGCATACTTCATTAGGATTTAGTAATTCCCCCAAACAGGTTGAGTTCTGATGTTTCCCTACTTTTATGAGCTGACATAAGAGAGACTCTAGGGATATTTTCTCAGTGAATTTACTTGTTTGACCTATAGAAACTGATTTAAGGTCACGAATGTTGTTCCTAAGTTAGCAAGTAGAGTTACCCGATCCACTAACACAGCCTTAAGCTTGCTGAGAAGCTTTATAAAGGAGGTTGATACTCTCTAGACAACGTTAGCTTGACAACTGGGCCTGTGAACTTGGTCAGTCCTTCAGTCATCATGTTTTTGTCCTCTAAGTTAATGAGGAGGTCATTTTCCTTAAAGTTGTTCCGGAGGTAGCAAATAGAGTTACCCTAGGCACTAACACACCCTTAAGCTTGCTAAGGAGTTTTACAAAGCAGTTTGATAGTGTGTAGACAATTTTAGCTTGACAACCAGGCCTGTGAACTTGGTCGGTCCTTTAGTCATCATGTCTTTGTCCTCTGACTTGATGAAGAGGTCATTTTCCTGTATAACATTCACTAAACTCCACTTTTCACTGCGAACTTAGATGTTCAAACTTTGCTTCTCCTCCTCCACTCTAACGTTCGCTATCTATATGTTGCCCACAGTGTAGCATAATGAATGGTCGTGTCACTTAGGGTGTCAGCCAACCAAGCCGACCCAACTGCCAAACTCGACAAACTCCTAACACATGCATTGGCCTAACACATTTCTTGACCTCCACATCGTATAAAATAACTCATCATATGCTCCAACACTTAGTCGTATTTCGCATCTTGGTTTTGTGCATAATGAGTGTGCACCCCCATCATACATCACCAAACGCTCCACTTGTTGCACACGTTGACTCGCTCGGGCATGCCCAAGCTCGAATGCTCGTATTGGGTCACCTAGTCATGCTTTCCTGTCACACGACTACCTATCGCACAACCGCTTGCTACACATGGGTCACCCGGTTGTGCTCAAATCATATTTTTAGTTAAGTGTGCCCATGTTTGGCGCTCGAATCACCTGTGTTGTGTGTGGAGCATGATTGTTCATAGGTCTTTGTTTTAGCCGGATGTATACCCCAGGAAGTTTTGTACACCCCTCCGCGCGGGGGGGTGCAGGGGGGGACTTGTCCCCCCCGCGAGGGTTCGGGGAGGTCGATCCCCCCCGGCTGGGGGGTCCGGGGTCCAGCGGTCCCTCGAAGCTAAAAACAAATGTAAATATACCTTGTAAAAGTATAGTAATTTCTATTCAATCTGGGTCGTTCATTACGCAGATGATCTGACGGTAAAACTTATGTTTAGTTTAGGGTTTTTTGCCCTAGAAGGAAACCCCTCTCTTTGTATGAGGGTATTGTATTTGAGGCTGTGAGATAGACGTGTATTCTGTGTGAGCGAGAAACAAAGAGGTGAGATTGTGAGAGAAAACAGAGGATATTACAGCGGATTTGCTGTAGGTTTGTTCTCTTCATTTTGCTGGATAATAGAAGGAAGGCTGCTGTTCGAGGTGGACGTAGCCCAAATGGGTGGAACCACGTATATCTGTGTCTCTCTTGTTTTGTGCGTTTTCTGTGTTTATATTTCTGCAATATTTTATGTGTTCCATTCCTCCGTAATATTTAATTTCTAACAACCTGAGGGTGGTGATGATGACTTGGGTTTCGAAGAGCGAGGGAGGCCAGGGGGCACTACATGCAACCCCCGTCCTTCCCCTGCACCCCTTCAGGAAGCTGTGTATGGGATGGTCAATTCCCTAAATTGGCCATCCCTCAGCCAATCGCCCGAGGGGCCACGGGGGATGGTAGTAGAAGCTTCATCTATCCCCCTCTCCACCCTCTCCTGTGACCCCTTGGGTGGATGGATGGGTGGATGATTCTTGGAATTAGCCATCCCCTAGCCACACAACTCCCCCAACCAGCCATTCGAAAAACTAAGGGGGCGGTCAAGGGAAGGGTTGCGTGAAACCCCCCCCCCCCCTCATGGCCACTCAGGTGGCTGGCTTGGGGTTGGTTGAATCTCAGAATTGGCCAGCCCCTAGCCAGCTGCCTGAGGGTCCAGAAGGAAAGGTGGGGGGATTTACACATGGGGGAGGGTTAGGGGGCTTCGTGCATCTCCCCCCACCTTCGACCATGGCCCCTCAAGTAGTTGGTTGGGGGTTGGTTGACTCAGCCAACCCTAGCCAGCCACCCGAGGGGCTACATGAGACAAGGAGGGCAGATGCATTGAACTTCCCCACCCCTCCCCTATGGCCCCTTTGGGTAGTTGAGTAGGCTTTTTTTTTCAATTCTTTTTAATGTTTTTTTCCCTATTTTTTTAATGTTTATTTTTTATTTTTTTTTTTGAATTTTTGAATTTTTAAATTTTAATATTTATAATTTTTATTTTTTTGATATTATGCTTTTTAATTAATTGTATTTTTGTTTTTGTTTTTTATTCTCTTTAACTTATTTTATTTCATTTTATTTTATTTTTAAATTCTATGTTTTAATTTCTTTTTTGTTATTTTTACTATAAATTTTAATTTGTTTTTTTTTTTTTGAGCGAATGTCATCATTTTCGGATATAAAATTCGCAAAAATTTCATAAAATTCGATATTTTTTCCATTTTTGTATTCAATTTGTTCATAAAAATATTTTATTTAAACATGTCATTTTAGTGAAAAGACCGGAAAATGTATTTTTTGAAAATATATATATATATATAATATATATATATATATATATATATATTATAATATATATTATATATATATATAATATATAGATATAATCTGTGTGTGTGTGTGTGGTGTGTTGAAAATGTGTAATTTTGGTCGAATGATAAAATTATTATATTTTAGTGACAATTATTTTGTGTGTATTGAAGTATTAATTAATGACATATAAATATATAAAAAATACTAACCTCAAAATATTAATTTTAGAGCTTTGCAAAAAAACAAAAAAATTAATCATTATAAATAAACATTGGAAAGAAAGACAAACAAATTTTTCGAAAATCATTAAAAAACAAACATCTTAGGATGAAAAAGAAGAAAGGGAATATGACAACTTGAAAAGTTGTTAAATAATCAACATTTAAAAAAATTGTGGATACTTAGGACATAAGAAAATTTAAAGTGTCAAAAATATGCCTTAAAACAAAATGTTGATACTTTTCAAAATCTACATGAAAATCACCAATATTTAAAAAAATCATCCACACTTAATACATTAAAAAATTTAAAGTGTCAAAAATAATCCAAAAAGGGGTTGATGTTACATCAACACTTTTCAAAAATAGCATGAAAATCACTAACATTTAAAAAAAAATGTTCATACTTGATGCATAAGAAAATTTAAAGCATCAAAAACATGCTCGAAAAAAAAGGTGTATTCTAAATCAACACTTTTCAAAATTGAATGATTTTTTTCTACCTCAAAAAAATGTGTACTTGGTATAGTTCCAGTTTGATAGTTTTCTTTGTTTACTGAAGAACCATTCAATAAATCTTCTATAATATATTGCTAACCCCATGAAAGATCTTAAATATGTCACATTTTTTGGTGTTGACCACTCAATTTCTCTAATCATTTTTGGGTCTACTGTTATTTCTTATTTTGAAATAATATGACCCAAATAATGGATGTTTCTCTAATAAATTGAGCACTTACTCAAATTTGCATAAAACTAACACTCCTTGAGTACCTATAGCACAATCCTTAAATGTTTCGCATGGTATTCCTGAGATTTCAAATATACGATAATATCAACCAAAATCAAAATCACAAATTTATCTAAATAATCCCAAAAAACACCATTCATAAGTCACATGAAAACACCCAGGGCATTATATAGTATTAATGGTACCACTATAGACTCATAATGTCCATACTGAGTTCAAAATGTTGTCTTACCAATGTCTTCTTCCTTAATTCTTACTTGATGATATCTTGAACTTTGATCAAATTTAGAAGATACTGTATCTCTTCTAAGTTTGTCAAACAAATTATGCAGCATGGGAAATAGATACTTGTTTTTCACTGTGACCTTGTTCATCCAATGAAAGTCAATGAATAGCCTCAATGTTGCATCCTTATTTTTAACAAAGAATATCAATGCACCCCACGATGATATACTTGGTCATATGTACCCTTTTCTTAAGATCTATTCTAGTTGCATTTGCAATTATTTTAGTTCTAGTGTGCTCATATTGTACGGTGTTTTCAACACGTACCATGTCTGTAGAGAATTCAGTGTTTCTTTATGTTTGTGACCCAACAATTTGAAAAAACACATCTTCAAGTTATTAAAGTATTTTATAGTCTTCCTAACGTGATACTTAATCCTCAACCATCTCCTCCATGTGTGCTACATAAATTTCTGACCATTTTACGAGATTCTTCTCTAGTTACATAAATGGTATTTCCCTGATAGAAATTGGCCTTGGTATTCCTTGCATTTTCTATTTACCCTCTTCATCTAGGAAAGTAAATGTTTTTTTGTAACATTTTAACAATGCATAACTCTTTTCTACCCAATACATGTCAATTAAGTAGTCATATGATCCTAATGTTGTTATGTTTAAATATGCATTTGTATCTAGCCCGTTCATATTAATGGGACATTCCTTCACCATTTATGTTATTCTTGTTTTAGCTCTTGTAACTAATGAACCAATTAATCCTTACTGTGCTTGGTTTTCTTCAAGCTAAAATTTTCAACTAAATTAGGATCAAGATAACTATGACTAGCTCTATAATCAATTAAAATAACACCAGGCTAATTATTTACATTACCTTCGACTTCGACCATGTGTCGGATGTCCCTAATGTTCAGATTTCCTATCATCCAATGTTGCATAAATTTTTGGCATGCTTCTACACACGTCCTCAATTTTATCAACTCCTTTCATGCGGTGTATAATTCTCATTTTTCCTTCTTTATGTGGGCAGTCCCTATACCTTTGTTCTCCATCACAACCCCAAAATTTCATGGGATGAAATTTTTATTTCTTGTTCAATGAATCAACCCCCTTAGGTGTTGGGTGTGAATCCTAACTTTGTTCCTAATTCAAAGGTCTCACTTTAGTCATGTTTAAATCCTGATCCCTGATGGGGGTGTGTGGGGGGATTTCCACCCCACTATTGCTACGTGGGGGAGGCGATAGAGGGGATTAGGGGGGGAGACAACATGCTTTTGAGCCTCCCCTATTAAGGGTTCAGAGGTAGCACTTCCAAAAGCAATTATTTTGAGAAACTTTCCTTGTAAAATGTTGTTATTTCATAGTCAATCTGGACTATTCATTAGGTAGATGATTTGATGGTAGAAGTTATTTTAATTTAGGGTTGTTAAACCCTAGAAGGAAACCCTTGGTATATGAGGGAATTGCATTGCGACTATGTATTATTCTATGAGAAAAAGAGATGACATTATCTGTGAACAAAAATGGAAGTTACAACATATGTGTTGTAGGTTGTATCCCTTTAGTTTACCATATAATATAAAAGGATGGAATAGTTTTGTCTCTATGGATGTATGATATAGTGGGTGAACCACAATATAAATGTCTCTCTTATTTTATGATTTTACATGTTTCCAATATTTTTGTTTCATTGCTCTATGATTTAATTTCTAACATTTGGTTCATTATGTTTTGTTTTTGTTGATTTTTTTCCTTAAGAATCATTTTGAAAGATGAGGGTTTAAACCATTTCTTCGTTTCTTCCATTTTTCTTCTTTTCTTATCATCCACTCACATACATCTATTTCTTCATCTTTTCATCTATGATAAAATTTGAATGCCTCAGTAACTCAGTGAATATCTCCCCCTGTTGCTACATTGTCATGTCCCTTAATTTGAGTTCACAAAAATTCATCCATTTTTCTCTCATAGTATTATTTAGACAAATACTTCCTTCGGAAGGACTTTTTAAATTTCTTTCATGAAATATTATTTTCATCCAAGTGTTTTACTTCCTTGAACTTCTCCCACTAGAATTTGCTTTCCCCTTCAAGCAATATATGAAAATTCATTCCTCTAAATTGAAATAATATGCATGTAACTGAAGGCACTTTCTCATTTCCAACACCCAAGCTTCAATCTCTTCCCCTTATAAACTATCTAGTTTTGATTTTATTATTGAACGCTTTACTGGTGACATATTTGAACTACCTTCTAATCTTGAGGAAGAATGGATTCTCTGAAAGTTTTAGCTTATTTATCCCAATTTTTCTTATTCTGTCACAAGACACCAATTATGTTTTTATTAGCAACTATTTATTCAAAATTTCAAATCTGGCTCCATAGCTGGGTATGATAGTCTCTTAACTTTCCATTGAATACTTTGGAATTCCAATATGATATCTAGTAGTTGAGTTACGTCATTTTGAACTTACTATATTAGACATATTGAATCCTTTGTACACCTTCTGATTCCTGAGAAATAAATAATGATCTCACATAGTTTTTGGGTTTTCCCATAGCTCTCATTGGCTCAAACTTCCCTATGTGATTTCACCCTTGACACTTGGCATGCATGTGGCCTTCCACCTTCTTTAGGTTTTCAATTCCCATTGACCTCGAACTGACTTATGTCACATCCTTTGACACTTGGCATATTCACGACCTTCCACTTTACATTTTTCGAGGCCCTTTTTCTCTCTTGGGTGTAATTCTAAAAGTACCGCTAAGAGTCCTTTCATTGCTGACATCCCTGATGACATAATAATGATGTCATGCTAATGTGGATGCCACATCAATTGTCGATGTTATTGTTGGTGGGCCAAAATTCTCTATTTTTACCCCCTTTCTATTACAAAACCACAACCATTAACCTCTGTTTATCTCCATTAACCTCTGTTTATCTCCATAAACCTCCTCATTCCTGCACTAGTCCAAGAATACTGTATATTCCTATGTAAACTTCATATTTCATGTTTAAGGTTTATTAGGTGCTTAATTAATCATTTTAAATAGATTTCATGCCTTTAATATTTCTTATAAATTATATTTAGTTTCCCAAAGTATTTGATAAGCTAAAGTATTAATCATTGTACTAGCTTGATCTAGTGCAGGTAGATTCCTTCACTACCAACAACTATCTGTTCCATGATCTCTGCAATAGCTTGATCACTTCACATAGGCATCTTGGTCCATGTCATCCAGTTTAGTTGCGGTCATCCAGAGTTGACCTCAAGTGGAGGATAGTCAGGGATATGGCCAAGGATAAGGTCTGTGACCAATGATTAATTCGTAGCTTATTATAGCCACTAGCTTATTTTTGTAATTTTGTTTGTTATTTCATTTCAGATGAAAGGCTTGATTTGGAATGACTATGTAATTTTTTACCATGGCCATAGGACAAAAGGTTGTATAAAGTATAGCTCTCAGATATAACGAGGTTAGCGGTAGCAATAACAGTGCAATTGCAATTTTTCGTTAATTTGTAATTTGTTGTCGCCCTCGTTTTGGGTTGGACTTGAACTCATAATGTATATTTTCTGATTGGAATTAATACAAGGAGTTGCAGCATGATTTTATTACTCTACATTTTAATCCTTCATTGATGTGTTATTAACATCCTAAAGATTCTCGTTTCCTAAAACGGGAAATGAACCAGTTAGGTAGGGCCCAACCAACCCAACTCGTTTACCCTCTTACTTTTGTTATCTTAAAGGTGTGAGTTAACTTTGTTTATTTGCAAAAGCGTTGTTTAAATATTAATTTCGTTCTTGCTTACGAATTCTGATTTTTTTGGCTAAATAGTCAAAATGTGAATGGATTCGTTGTGTGAAAGTAAAATTGAATTACTTTACTTCCTCTAATTTCTTTTCTGGTTTTCTTTCACTTGCATCATACAGATAAGATTATTCCTACACCAGTGCATGTGGGATTTTTCACTCTAGTTTGCTAGTTCATTTACAACAAGTATTTTATTCTTTTTCATGTATATGCTTTAATCTATTTCTGCAAAGTAAGCATTCATCATTAGAAGGAATAATTTCTAATATTAAAAGTTAAGCTTCTAAAGATTAAAGATTACTTCAAGAGATATAAGTGAGTGTTGTTGCAATATCTTAATTTATGTCTACACCTCACGATTTCAAAAAAAGCAATAAAAGTAATCTGAAATATTATAATTACCCTATTTCGAATTATATTTGATTGCATGAAAAACCCTTTGACCGAAGAAGGTTTTCTTTAACTTTTGAAGATTGTTTCATCTTAAAAAGTTATTTCTATTTGCGAGATTCAGTTGATTGAAGCATTCTTTTTCATGTGCATGTTATTTGAGGTTCTACTCGCATTTGCAATTCTTTTTATAGTTAACACACCCTTTTATTTTCCCAAATGTAAATTGGAATACTTGGTGTAGGAAGCTTTGTTCCAGTACAAGAACCAGTTTCTTGTTACAGGAATAGAGTGCTCCAAGCCTTGAGGCTTAGAGCCCCTACATGAATACATAAGTCTTCAGTATAAGTGTAAAATGTACTTCTCACATAAGTTCAGTACATGTACTAGTGCAAGTAGATTGCAAGAGTACATGAATGACCTCTTAGTGTGAGAAGGAAAATCATTTAGAAGGCAGATCTTTTCAAGGGACAACTTGTTAAAGTGCCACCACCTATACTAAGGATAAACATAGAGTTTTACTTTAGCAGTTAACATTGTTTACAACAGTTTGAAAGTTCCTTTATTTGATTTCTTTGCAAATTCATTCTTTTATATTCCAGCACTAGAATTACTTTGGTGTCAGTTTCCCTTTGTGAATTTCCTATTTGATTCTGCAATATTTCAATTGAGAAGTAAGAATAGAAATAGGAAAAGTTCATACCACTTCTGGCATTACCTGTGCTTCATCTCTAAGTTTATGAAACCCCTAGGTTGACAATTAAGTGTTGAAGGAGCTTACTTAAGTGAAATTCATGCACCCCAACATTTTGGCACCGTTGTCAGGGAGGCGATTGGAATTGGTAAGAATATTTCATTTTTCTACAATAGGGGTAAGTCTGCTACTATTATTTTTTGTAGTGTACTTTTATTGTTTGAAGGAATTTATAGGTGTTGAGTTATTTTTGAGTTGCAACATTTTGTTAGAATTTTGTTTTGTCATTTTTTTGAAATCAATGCCTAAGAGAGGTAGGGGTCCAAAGCCCACTAAGGGCTGAGGAAATACTGATAAATCTGAAATCAAATATCATATTGGGCCTTCTTTTGTAGGTAGGAAGTCCAAATAGACATGGACTCATCACGTAGGAACAATCTACTTGAACTCTAGCAGCTACAATCCAGGTGTGACACATCCCACAAAGGTGAAGAAGGGGACTATTAGAACCCATAGTCAGCCTTCTCAACCTGTTGAGAGTGTTTAGTTGGAGGAGAAACAATGGCAAATCATGAATACCATGTAGAAGGAACTAGTGAAAATCAAGTAAATGAGGAATAATCCATTTTTGGATTCACAATTGTGGATCCTGATATACAAGTACAAATGAAAAATATTCCAACATTAGCCCTTCATCATTTCTATGGTAAGGTACATGAAGACCCAAACTCTTTCTTATTTGAGTTTGATATTTTATGTAGAAGTTATGATTATTCATCTGATGCTCAGAAGTTAAAGTTGTTTCCTACAACTCTTAAGGACGCATCACTCTGTTGGTTCATGGGACTAGGAGGAAACACTATAGCTTCTTGGAAATAAATGAAGAAAGTGCTCTTGTCAAAATATCAGGAATATTGTAAAACTAGAGATATTCATGATGAATTCTTTACTATTGTGAAAAAAGATGATGAGACTCTAGAGGACTACTTAGAAAGATTTATGTACATCCTTGAGAGGTCAAAGAACAAATTTAATCTAAGTACCATTAGAACCTTTTTCTTACATGGGCTTACCGATGATGCTACGAATAATCTAAATTTGTTAGGACAGGGGGATATTGCTCAGAAATCTTTTGATCAAGTTTGTGACTTATGCAGGAAATTCGCAAGGAACCAATATAGATCCGATAAAGGAATTCTAAGTAGAAATAAGAAAATAAAATCTACTGATGCTATGATTATTGGATTGGAGAATAAAATGGACAATATGAAAATTGAAATAATGAAAATTGTTAGCAAACAAATAGACTCATTGCAATTTCAGCAAAATCTAGTAGAGGAACTAGAGTCGTTGTCTATTTTTTGTCCAAAATGTAGGAAAAAGCATATTTTAAGAGAATATCCTCTTGATATTAAAGGAACTAATAAATGTGAAATTTGTACAGAGAACCATGCCATGGAAAAATGTCCTTCCATACCTGAGCTAGAATCTATATTTGAAGGAGGGAAACCTTAAGCAGAATCATTGCATGCTATGGGAGCACAAAGAAACTGGCCTCAGGAAAGTGTGGGTATGGCTCTTGAACTTCCACCACATTTTTTTGGTTATAATGCACATCCATATTCCTATCCTAACACTATTCACTCTAAAAATTGGCAACATGGGAAGAAATATCATTATGCACAACCCTCCAAATCTTGACAACAAATATGGAGGGGGCCAAACCATTCACACCATTCCTATCCTGCACCTATCCAATCATACCCACCAACATATGCACCATACACAATGCGACAACCATCATTACCTCAGTTGAGTCATCCAATGCCACCATTTCCTTTACCTCCACCATTTCAACCTCCTCAGTTTCTTCCGCAACTGTTAGCCAACCCCAATAAGAAAGCAGTACAAACGATCCACTCTATGAGCCTGCTTTCTTCATCTAGATATCATTCCATGTTAGTTGGAGTTAATGATCTCTAATTGAGATCTGGGAAGATAGTAACCTCAGAAAAATAGAAGTAGCCTATGGTGATTATCGATGAGAAAGGTGAGGTGGAAACTCCTTACCATTTTGAAAAATATGTCACCCTCCAGCCCATCCCTGTACCCTCATAACCTTTGCTATCTTCTTCCAACTGGCCTCCCTATCCAGAGAGGTTAGTTGTGGAGAAGAATGACCCCATTCTTGAGTCTAGCCTGGCCTCCAAACTTAGGAACCTTTTCATAAAGGTACCTTTGCTCGAAGCTCTCAAAGAGATCCCCATGTGTACAAAACTCATTAGAGAACTCTATCTCAAGAAGCCAGGAAGGAGAAGAATTGAACCTCAAACTATTCAATTTGTTAGTAGAGCAATAGAGTTAATGACAGGGTGTATGCACATGGATAAATATACTGACCCCAGAAACCATATTGTCTTTATTCATATAGGTGATGTGCTTGTCTGTAATGTACTTATAGACCTGGAGGAAGCCATTAATGTTATGACCAAGAAAACCATGGATCAACATGGATTGGTCCATATTCATCCTACTTCCACTGTGCTTGAATTAGCAGGCAGATCTAAAATCAAGCCAGAAAGGGTGTTGGATGATGTGGTCATTTCATTAGGCTCTTGGGAATACCGCACAAGCTTCATTATGCTTCAGCCAAAGAATCCTATGGGAGGACATCCCTTGATCTTGCGACGATGATGGCTTGTTATGGCCGATGCTTACATTGGATGTTGTTCTAGTGACATGTATATTTCCCATGGATATTCTAGGAAGAAGGTCACATTGTATCCACCCACTAGATCCATTCAGGAGCTCTGAGACACTTTCTGGTTAGATTACAGTGGTGATGAGGAGACTCAGTCTATTTCCATGATACATTAGTATGTTGAGTCCTCATAGGAGGGTGAGATTCAAGACATCCTACACAATCTAGACACCATGCCCAATTTCGAGTCATTGAGTCATATTTTTAGTCTAAGTTTTCAGGAAAGTCATGACTCTATACCTCCCTTACCACTATTTCTAGAAATGCCTCTTTGTACTCTTGAGCCTAATACTACTCTTGTTCAGGTTAGTCCAGGCAAATCCTTGCATATTAGATTAGACTTGGATTCATCCCAGCAAGAGTAGTTTGTGAATTTGTTGCGAAACCATCTTGATTCCTTTGCATGGGGCTATGAAGATATGAAAAGCATCCCTCCTAAAATTTTTACCCACCATATCTATATTCAGGATGGAGCCCAACCTATCTAACAACCCCAAAGGTGTATGAACCCAGCTCTAAGAGATGTTGTAAAGGAAGAATTGCAAAAACTCTTGGATGTTGATTTTATCTATCCTATTTCTGAAAACCAGTGAGTCTCTCCATTGGTATTAGTCCTAAAAAATATGGGATATGGTGCATTTTCATTGACTACAGATAATTGAACAAAGCCACTCTTAAGGATTACTTACCTCTTCCTCTCATTGACTAGGTTCTTGTTACCCTTGCTGGTAAGAAGTACTTTTGTTTTCTAGATGGCTTTACTGGTTATAACTAGATACAAATTGGACTCGAGGATCAAGACAAAACCACTTTTACATGTCCATGGGGTACATTTGATTATCAAGTGCTTCCCTTTGGGCTATGTAATGCCCCAACCACCTTTCAAAGGGTAGTCTTGGCCATTTTTGCTGACCTTGAGTGTGTGGAAATCTATATGGATGACTTTTATGTGTTTGATGATTCATTTCAAGAAGCCCTCAAAAATCTAGAAAAAGTGCTTCTTTGTTGCCAAGAATCTCATGTTTACTTGAGTGAAAAAAATGTAGATTAATGTGCAAGGTGCGAGTGATTCTTGGCCATCTTGTTTCTGACAAAGGTATCCAAGTTGACCCTACAAAAATAGAAATTATTTTCAGTCTTCCTGTACCCAAAACTCAAAGGGAAGTGAGAGGTTTTCTAGGACATGCGAGATACTATAGGAGATTCATTGAGAATTTCTCAAGGACAGCTAACCCATTTTCTAACTTTTGGTTAAGGATAGTGAGTTTTCTTGGCCCACACCTTGCCAACAATACTTTGAAACATTGCAGGAAAAACTAGTTCAGGCACCAGTTTCGAGATGACCAAACTGGTCCCTATCATTTCATATTTCCTCTGATGCCTCAGATATTTCTATTGGCATAGCTTTAGGACAAGAAGAAGGCAAACAATCCTATGTTATTTACTTCATCAATAAAAACTTGTCACCCACTGAACTAAATTATACAGTTACTAAGAAAGAGTTTTTAGCTGTAATTTTTTCCATTAATAAATTCATAGATTACATTACAGGATATGAAGTGTTTGTGCATACTGACCATTCTATAATAAAATATTTGATGAATAAACCATTAACTAGCAGTAGAGTGACTACATGGTTATTATTGTTGCACGAATTTAACATTACTATTCTGATAGACTAAGAAAATATAATGTAGTAGCAGATTATCTTTCAAGAATAAATAATACTGGTGACGCAATTCCTGTTGATGATGATATTCCTAACGAATATCTTTTTGATGTGTCAACGGAATCCCTATGGTTCTCTTCCATAGCTAACTATTTAGTCACTGGAAAAACACCACCTCACTTATCTGCTTGTGAAAAGTGGAGTATCATACAGAAAAGTGCTACATATTCTTGGATTCAAGGAGACCTCTTTTACACTTGACTGGATCTTATTATCTGTAGATGTGCAAGAGAGGAAGAATTGTTTGATATCTTAAAATCTACCCATGTCGAACCTTGCGAAGGTCACTTTGATGATAAGTGAACTGCATACAAAGTGTTACGAGCTGGTTATTTTTGGCCCTCCTTGTTTAAGGATGTCAAACAACATGTCAAGTGATGTGATAGCTATGAGAGAATTGGACAACCTAATCAAACCAGTGAAATGCATTTATGTCCTCAGGTTACGATTGATCCTTTTGAAAAATGGACCATTGATTTTGTAGGACCAATAAATCCAACATCGTTAAACAAAAAACAAATTTTGGTTTGTATAGATTTTGTTACAAAATGGGTAGAAGCTAAAGTTGTTTCTTTTGCTACCGAAAAAGTTGTTGTTGATTTTCTCTTTACTGAAATCTTTACTAGATTTGGTGTGCCTATAGAAATTGTTTCTAACAATGGTCGAAAATTTATTTCTAATCTGGTACAGGGTGTGATGGAGCAGTACAAAATATGGCACATGAAATCTACACGTATCACCTGCCAGCAAATGGTCAGGTGGAGTCTACAAATAAGGTGATTGAGTCCATCCTTACAAAGACAGTAAATATCCATAGAAAGGATTGGGCTGACAAATTACAGGAAGCCTTGTGGGCATACCGAACCACTTGGAGGAATAGCATGGGACACACGCCATATGAGTTGGTGTATGGGAAACAAGTCCTCTTTCCGATAGAGTTTCAGATCAAGAATTTCAAGACTGCAGTCCAGTTGGGGCTATATCTCTCTGAAGCACAAAAAAAATGTCTTCTACAGGTGAATGAGTTAGATGAATTTTGAAGGGATGTTGTTCAACATAACATATTGCTTCAACAACAGCACAAGAAGTGGCATGATAAGTCTATCCAAAATAAGTAATTCCAACCAGGTAATTGGGTACTCCTTTATGATTCTGTATTTAAATATTTTAAATGGATATTTTGTACATGCTAGATGGGACCTTATGAGGTGGTCAAAATGTTTGAGAATAGGGCGGTAGAAACAAAAACTATTGATGGATGAAATTTCGTGTTCCTAGTAAATGGGTATAGATTGAAGGTGTATTTTCAACCCCTTACTAAAGGATATTTTATGCAGCAAGTCCAATAACAATCTAAAAAGGAGATGGTAGGTGGCAACACCAACCTGTTGAAGATATGATCCTTTCTTTTCGTCATATAACAAAATAAATATAAAAAAAATAATGTAATTATGAAAATCAGTTGACTGCCATGATTACAAAAGGATCAACTTGAAAACCAGCATGCTGGCAGGAAGATTGAAATTTCAATAAGAAAGGGAATGTTACTTGATTTTTAGATTTGTTGTTTGTCATGAAGAAAAAGCAGGTTTAAGGAACCAAGCCCTTACCCAATTTTGGGGTAACCGGCATGGAAATGTTTATCCAAGTAAACGCTTAATTCCTGTTGCATTTACTTTTTCCGACACTAGTGTAGGTAGATCTTGAAGACAAAATTATGCCTTTCTTCTATTTTCTTGTTTCTTAATTCCTGCTATTTTTCTTTTCTTCATCCCATAATGAATCACCCTCATTTTTCTTCTAAGAAAATTATCCCTATCTGATTTCGTAAAATCCCTCTTTTACCCCTTGAATTTTTTCCACATCCCAGTTTTGTTTATCCCCCTTGGTGGTATTATTCTTGGAATCCCTGTTATTATATTCCTTCCCATTTTGAAAATTACCCCTTCCCACTTCTTTGTTTCCTCATGGATTAGTTGCAGGATCTGATGAAATCAGATTAGAAGGCATGCTCATGAAACACCAAAGAATGGCAAATAAAACTTCTCTTGTATATTAAGGAAAAAATTTTGGTCTAGCTAAAGAACTGTGTTCTCTCAAAAAAAATTTCTCCCCTATTTCTTCGATTCTATAGAAATACCTGGTGCAGGAATGCGCAAGATCGGTGCAGGCAGTTTGAGTGAAAGCATGATTAGTGTAGGTACGTACTCGACTATGAAAACATAGTGCAAACATGATTTATGCAGTACAGGAGCACTTGATGCAGAATGCTTATTGGGAAATTTACTTTTTATTTTTGCATATGAATGACTACCACAGTGGTAGATCATAGCATTATATTATTTAAATTTTGGTTAAGACTTTGTTTTATCATTTACTAATTTAGGGAGAAATCATTTAAAGTGGAAGATATTTTAGGTTCTGAGGTCTAATTTTTTTAACGAGTATCGAAGTACACCTTATGTGAATTATGAGGTAAATGTGGATAGTACATATCTACCCAAAACCCCACACTTACCTCCTTTTGAAAAGATCGTCCAGCACTTGTTCATGATAGCCTTACCTCATAATCTGATCATCCATGACCATTACACCACCACCATAAAAACTTATGCCTCCTCCAATTATATTTGCCTACCCATAGCGAACTGATACATGTGTGCATCTATCCCCAAGGGATGATTTTAATGATTGAACATGATTGGATGGAAGGGATCAATAAGGCAATGGATGGATGGATCTCCATCATAAAATTCTTAGCGACCCCTTTGCACTCTACAATGTGAAATCTTCCTAACGATGTGACAGAGAATTGAGGTGGATTCAAACAAAGATGGCACCCATGAGACATGAAACATCATCTGTGAAGGATATAGAATAGGTGGCTGAATATTGAAATAGTCTTGGACTATTGCAAGAATCGAGATTTCTCCCATTTTTGCAGAAATTTGATGGGTTCGATATGGCCATGGCTTTCAAATTTCCAAAGACATTTGAGGGAGGCCGAGCGAAGGTAGGCTCGCTGGAATTTGAGGTCATGGAAGAATCTGTAGCATGAGATACATGATTTTCAACCACAGGGGAACAATGGTTCGAAAAGGAGAGGATCGAAAAGAAAAGATGTTGTTGATTTTTGGTTGACCAGAAGCTCAAAGTCAACTAGAAGAAAGGGCTTCTGTAGAGCTCCATGCTCAAAAAATGGCAAGACCTCCTGTACATATTACAAAAGTTTCTGACCCGTGAGGGTCATTACACATTAATGTTTGGTGAGCTCTGGTATTGTAGCAATAATGCTACAACTCCTGAGGCTTCCTGTCTCTCATTTTATCAACTCGGTTGTTCGTACAAACTTGGAAGCGCCGGTGCTATATGCACAAGTACTAGATCTTGTCGCAGCTGTCACTTGGTCAGCTGGCACAAGTCTGTTAGGGCTCAAGCCAAATTCTATAGGCTCACAGAAGAAGCTTTATCAATGATGGACGAAAGCTAGCTCAAAGGAGACTAAGCTAATTGACAAAAATGCACTAAAAGTAAATCAAAGCATGTAACCCTAGGAAACCCTAATTTGACTAGTCTAATCTCTATAATGCAATGAGGACGAGTAATACTTCTACCAATGCTGCTACTACATATAACAAGTGGAAATGCATGAGTCTAAACTACTGACATTACAAAGGACATGTTTTTATACTTTTTCATTAAGTAGGTGGAGTGATTGTGTTTTGCTTACTTATTAGGGTTTGATTGTGCAGATTGGATGGAGAAGGAAGGAAAGCGTGGGACAGGTTGGGGAGGCTAAGTGAGGTCCCTATGGACCCTTGGCATCCATCCACAGAGGCTTCCCACATGCAGAAGCTCAGCAACCGCGTGAAAGACCTCCTACAAGATGTCTGCAGGGGATTCTACAGGAAACTCAGGGTTTTCTACAGGATGTCTCTGAATTGCTACAGGATAGTCTACCGTGGAGGATTGAGGTGAGGAAGAGGTGATGGACGGGTAGGAAGGGATGTAAGAGATAGGGAACAGGCTGGTGACGGCTCAGGAATGGAAGGGTGAGATGGAAAACAGGTGGAGGGAGCGTGTTGGAGTGATGGACGTGAAAGGTCAAGGGATGAGGCTATGTGAGGATTAGGAGATGGTTAGGAAAGGGCAGAACGCGGTGTAAGGAAAAGAAACGTGGTTGCATGCAAGGTCCAAACGGAAATGATGGCAATGAACGAGATGGAGAAGAGTGTAAATGAAACAAATGACCGAAACTGTTGATCAAACCAAGAAAGCATCAATCTATACTAAGTGTACCGTGATTTTATTGAACAGTAATCCAAAACACAAAGAGAAATACGTATGGGACTATGATGAAGAGATGTGTGGTTCGTATAAATGACAAGGAAGCATCTAAATCCAAATCATAACTGTGTAAACCAAATTCATGCGTGTTTTTGGTGGTCTGCTACGTACTGCACCCCAATCTTCAAATGAGATGGCAGTGAGCCTTAACAAACGATTTTAATGGAGCTCCAATGAATATCATGTATCAACTGCTACGCTAAACAAGTGAGGGGAATTGCACCATAACCAAAACCTATCTAACTCGTAAGAAAATCGAATTACAAGACTGCCATTCACATTGCATGTGCAAATAAACTCAAAGTGCTGGAAAAAGAAATAGAAACAATATTACAACAGAGGGGATCTATGGCTCTCAGGTTGGGCCCTAACCTGAGAGCTATAGTCTCCTAATGAAACTCAGGAATCGATCACAAACTGTCCTCTTTATTCATGATTCAATGTCATGCCAAACTGGCTTACAGCAAAAAGGAAAACAAACTTGGACTGATTCCAAAATGATAAGATAACCCAAAAGATTCAACAACCTATCTAAGGCTACGGCCTCCATATTTATACAAAAAAGATGATGATCCGCCAAGTAGCCTTGATTCTCGGAGCTCGGCTGTCCACTGAAGTTAAACTGCGGATTTGTGAGGCAGTCAACAGTTGATGACTGCTGTTCCTGTAGGACAGTTGGCTACTTCTGAGGCTTGGAGGGGAGATTGATTGGAGCTCGGAGTTCTCGGTGGGAATCACGAAGAATGTCCCAATACTGTGGACATCCTTCCACAAAGTCAGCAGTGCCACCTTATGTCTCCTTACTCCTTCTACGTTGTCTTTTGTTCCCCTTTTTTTAATGCCAAAACCTGGAATCACAATGCATTAGTCACGTGGATAAAGTGTCTAACCTTCCTCCTACAAACAACATGAAATAACTAAGAAATGCATGCATAAGCAAATAAAGATGAATGGTTTGAGCAAGTAAAGTAGGCCAAAATGAGCCCGAATTGTACCAAAATTGGGGCTCATCATCACCCCCCAGCTGAACATTTGCTCATCCTTGAGCAACTCAATCCAAGTCCCCGTCCTTCATGGCCCTTACTGCTTCGCTGGCATCCCAAGGCTCTGTGGTAGTGTCTTCCCTGCGGGTGTGAAATCCTGCTGTCCTGTCCACCTCTGCCCATTGCTGACCTTCACTTTCCTTTGAATTTCCCTCAGTTAGGCCCAGCAGTAGTGGTGGGCTGAGTTTAAGGCCAATCCAATTGGCCTGGAGGCTCTGCACAGATTTCTTGTAGAGTGCAACCCTGGCCAAAACTTCCCTCATCCGGATAGGTGTGTGATATTCTCAGACTTGTAGGCTGTGGTCGAGGGTATTCCACCTACGCTGACAAGCATGAGTAGCATTGTCCCCCAACAGTCTTTCCATATCCTCAAAGTGGGCGATAGCTTGAGCTTGTTTGTCCATCCACCTTAGGGAAGCTGTGGGGTCTGTAGCTAATTGCTTATGTGTCGAGATGAGGGTGACCGGGTCTTCTATTTCTGGCCTAATGAGCAGTGGCTCCTTCACTTCCTTGTTCATGATCAATTTGGCCTCGTTTTCTCTTTGGTCCTCATGGTTTAACCATGAGGCCAATGCCATCAATTGTAGGTCACCCAAGGCAATGTTGGGATCCCATGAGACCTCATTAGGCAGGGCCAAATTGTGAAGGTAGAACTCCGCCAATTTGGCTCTGTCCTCTGCTGAGCTAGTATTGCATAATTCGAAAAACTGGTGTGGGCTTTGTATTAACATACCTCTTTGTGCCAGGGTGTTTATTTGGAACTGCAGCCACTGATCCCTTAAAAACAAACTGTAAGATCTGGCAGGTGCCCTGCACTGAATTGCCTCTATGGCCCAGCTGGCCATGCAAGCTAGCTGTGTGTCTTTCTGTTGTAGCTGCTCCTTGAGTGCTTGCTCTGCAATTTTTGCTTGCTGTTGTTCTTCCTGTAGCTGCACTATGGTTTCTTCAAGGCTGGAGGGCACCTCCTTCGTGCTTGGCTGGTCTTGCACGACATCCTTGGAGGATGTTGATGCTCCTGCCTTCAGCTCTTTCAGCTGCAACCTTAGCCTTTGGTTTTCTTCCTGTAGGAATGTTTGCTGGCAATTGGCCACATGTTTGGCCATTGCAAACTTGCTCCTAAGTTCTCTGAGCTGTGCCTGTAGAGGGCCTATGTCGGCCACGCCTTTAGACTTGGCGATCTGCATCCAGGTATGGGACTGGACCTTTTCCTCTTCCAACGCAATAAATAATGGAACAGTAAATTTTTGCGGGATGATTTTTCCCGCCTCCAAAAGATTGTAGTAAGAATTCAAATTGGGTGAAGGGGTAGGCTCAGGGATATGCTCTTTTTCTTGCTCTTTTTCTTCCTCCCCTAGAGGTTCCAGCTCATCCTTTTTAGGTGACAAGGGGCCCTCCTTTTCTTTCTGCTCTGTTTCCTGTAGACGAGCCAACGTTTCCTGTAGGACCTCATGGGCTTGCTGCAGCCGTGTTCTCTCGTCCATCAGGTCTATTCTTTCTTGCCACGTACTCTTCTTCGGGCTCCCCTTCTCATAGGTGACTGTGATTTTTGAGGGGGATCTCTCACTAGAAGAAGTGGGTGATCATTCCGTGGAAGAACCGGGTGATCTGGCTTCGGGAGAAACCGGTGATCGAACTTCGGGTGACTGATCTTTTGGAGAAGGAGGTGTCTGTGCTGTGGGAGAACCGGGGGTGTCCTTGATGACGATTGGGCTGCTGGATGGTGCCTGCGGTTTCCCGGTCTTAATCCTCGTGCTTCTCTGACATTTGAAATAGAGAGGAGGGTCTCTCTTTCTTTTCCCTTTCTGCGTAGGTGGCGTACTGAGGCCAGCTAATACAGCCGCGGCCTCTCTAGCCAGAATGTCCACCTTCTTCTCTTTTGACTGTGTCTTG